>JAHUTJ010001926.1:0-15615 GCA_036250325.1 Characodon lateralis
AGCTTCAAACCTGCTGCTGTGATTCTCTCCACCACTGTTTGCAGTCTCTCTAGGTGCTCCTCTTCGGTGTCGTCTGCAATGAACACATCATCTATGTACACTGTTGCTCCTAGGTAACCCAAAACGTCCATTACAGCTGACTGGAACACATTAGGGGAGTTCTTGTACCCCTGAGGTAACCTTTGCCACACATAACTCTTGCCTTTGTGTGTAAATGCTGTCTTGCCTTGTGATTGCTTTGCGAGTCTCAGGGAGAAAAATCCATTTGCTAAGTCAATGCAGGATTTATATTTCTTGACTCTTAATGTCTTCAGTGCTCTTTTGGGATTGATTAGGCTGGCTTGGTTTGCTATGGTTCTTCGATTGAGGGCCTTGAAGTTGATTACTGGCCTCCAACCTCCTCCTGCTGACTGGTTTCTTTACTGTTTGAATGGGACTGTTAGTGATGGGATTTAGCTCTTCTCTGATGATTCCTAGAGCGCTCAATTCTTTTACTATTTTATCTATTTCTTCAACGGCACCCGGGTTCAGGGGGTACTGTCCAACAGGTGGATGCATTCCCCTTCTATGAGGTGCACATACTTCAGTCCCAAGTCTCTACAGTCGTTCTTGAACCGGGCCACATTAGCTGAGATGATGATCTTCTGTAACCTCTCTTTCCAAGCCGGGGACAAGTCGCGTTCTTTCAGCTTCTGTTCAGCTACTTCTGGCACATCTACTGCTTTGTACCACTCTTGAGCCCCGGTTCCACTCTGAGTCGATCCTACTTTTACTAACCTTGACGTATCTGGCTCAGCCTTTGAGATAGAGAGCGGCGCTCTCCCCATGGTTTGTTGAGTTCTTTCAAGTCTGTGACGGTGATGAGGTTGTATGGACCCTTCACCCAAATGATTCTTTGCCAAGTTCCATACGGCATCTCTTCTACGGTCCCGTTGGCAAATTGGACCGTAAGGTATCCTGTCGTCTTTAGGCCTCTGCGAGTCATGGATACCTCAGCCCCGGTGTCCACTAGATAGGGTTCTTTTCCCACTTCTGTGTAGATTTCGTCCCCCTTCCAGTAGGCATTTTCCAGGGTGACTCACGGCCATGTCATCATTACTTGGCAGGCCCTCCGGTCCCTGATCTGCGGGACTCGAAGAGGGCCTTCTTTTCTTCAGAGGACAGTTTGTCGTACTCTTCTCTAGGGATAAATGTGTTTTTCTTTTGTGGGCCTTGCGATGCAGGTGGCCCGTAATACCTTCTTTGCGGTTCCTCCCTTCTCTGAAGCGGCGGTCTGTTAGGAGGGTTGGCTGGAGCTTTCACACTGGCTTAAGTAGGTGGTTTGGCCCCTTGTCCTGTCTCTTTCTTTCTCTTTTCTTCATAGAACTGCTGCTCTAGATCATAGGAGGTTACTGCCTGATCCATTTGTGGAACTGTTGTACCCTGCATCGGCATCTTGGCAAAGGCTATCTCTCCTCTCCTCCCTTGGGTTATTTCTCGGAGGGCCTTCACATATCTAGCTGGTGAGATTGTTTGCTTAAGCACATGCCACACCGGTGCAAGGCGCTGACCTCTATCCATACGCAGTTTAGCTCTTTTGATCTGAGAGTCTTCATCATCCATGTCTTCCAACACCAACCTCCTATAATGACTTTCAGCTGTTCCTTGCTTGTCTAAGGGATGGGCTGTTACATGGCTCAGCCACAACTTTTTAGCTTCGTCGCTTTCAGTAGCATTGGTAATCATCGGCCACACATCCTTGATGTAATCCTCATTACTTTCTTCTGATTTTTTCTCTCTAACTAAGGTCTTGATCTTTTTGTACTCACGAAAAACATCTGCTTCAGCGTTGGATGCCGTGTGTTGTTCAGGCATTTTCTTTATGGGCTTGCTTGTGGAGCCTGGTGCTGATGGCAGTGGAGGTTCTTCCTCTTCTTCCTCGGCTGACAACTCATCGACCTGTCACTCGATCTCTTGTGCATACTTGTACGCAGCTTTCTTTAGTCTTCTTAACATCACATCATGCACGACTCCAACATAAGTAGATCTGAACTTGCTGGTTAAAGGTTGATAAGTTGCTAGGGTGTGGTAGGATGGCATCATTAGGATGTTGGCGCATTCTCCAACCGTCGCCTTTATCTTGAGTTCGACTTTGTCCTCCAAGCGGTTGGCACATACAGCCGGGATATGGTAATCTTTTTGTCCAGCTTCTGGTATATACGCTCAACGGCCATCATTGAACCGGCCCCCATGTCAGGTCTCTGGCCATTCTTTCGGAGACCCGGTGGATGTCAAATACTTCCACTGCTTTCTTTTCCCCTTTTCTCTGTCCCACTTTGAGTGGCTTGTGAGGGGTTGCCGGCTGCACTGGGATTGAAAGCAGGCTCTCACTGTCATCACTTTCGGCCCCAGAGGTCTCCTGTTCTGGAGGTTCTTCTTCTTCCGAGCCACTGACTTCACTGTCTTCTTTTTCCCGGTTCAATGGCTCCATTTTAACTGGATCTCCTCTTGGGCTGGACTTGGTTTTGTCTTCTTCTTTATCTTTAAGTCTTTTGTTGGAACCGGCTCTGTTTCATATAGATCTTCCAGGCTGCAACTAGCTAGGATACGTTCTACAGCCAGTATGGAGGTTGAAGGGGCAGCTGCGTCTTTCTTTGCTGATTTTGGTCTTTTCTCCAGGTGGGCCGCTTGGTTGGTCCCACTTTTATGCAGGTAGCGTTTCTCATCAGGGTGTGATTTGATTTCGCTGCCTTGTCTGATTCTTGGTATCCCTAATTGAGGAGGATCTTTCGGCTTCCTCTCCTCCATTCTTTCCACTAACGCCAGCTCTCTCTTCCTCCGACTCTCATGTTGGCTAAGGGAAGTGACAATGACTATTTCGGTCAGTGAGGCATCTGTCAGCAGATTCTTGACTACATGGTGTGCTGTTGCAACAGCTACTTTTTCTGCCGACTCCCATGGCAAGTTGTGAGATCTCAGTCAATCCAGGCATATTACTACCCTTCTGAGGCCGTGATTAATGGCAGCATTCAGTCCTTCTTCTAGGGCTACCCACATCTTTTCTCTGTACTCCTTCAAGTCTTCATCCTTTTTGTAAGGGACAATAGGAGAGTGGATTACAGCATAATAAGCAAGGTCGGCTCCACTAGTCAGACGCACTTTGGTTGCTCCGTTCCGGCCCACTTTTTGCCTCAACTCCCAAACCTATTGTTTGTACTCTTCTCCTGCCTGGGTTCTTAACCTCTTTCTGAATTTGGTATTATGGATCTTGAAGTTATCGTTGGTAAAAACTAACAGTCCATCTCCCACTATGTCCCAGGGGTCTCCGATGACTTGGTAGAGTTGGGTCCCATTTTGCAGGGAAATTTGTCTTGCATCTAGTGGCATCGGGTCTAGAGCTTTCCTCATCATGACTCGGTCTGACTTCTGACTAACTTTTCTTGGCTCTTTGGGTTGGTTACTAGCACTGTTTTCCTGAGTCTCTTGTTCATACTGGGAGGTAAGGTTTCTTACTTTACCTTGGGTTGGGTCATGCCCCCTATGGCTTGAGACATTGGTGCTACGCTCGAGGTCTTCCTTAAAGCGCTCGATGGTTGCTGCTAATTTGCCTCTTCTCCTGGCAGTCTCTCGCAGCTCTTGTGTGGCCAGGGCAAGCTGTTGATTTATCTCATTTCTCGTCCTTATGATGAATGGAGTAATAGTTGATTCTTGGCTGAATTCAGCTTTTCTTTGATCTTGCTTTTGCTCTGACTTGTTGCCATCTTCTTCACTGTCTACTCCGATTATATCGTAAGTTGGCTCCTCTAAGTGGGCTTCGGGGTCTTCCTCTTGATCTGATCCACTAGACTCGCTACTCTTTCTAATCAAACTCACTTTGTCGCCATGTGAGACGGCTCTGAGTGTCTTCATAAACTGGCTCTTCTGTCTAATCCCTTCTTCAAATTCTTTCGAATTTTCCGGGGCTCTGGTATCAGGTTTTGAGTGGTACCCCCTTGGTCCAAAGTCGCCACACTCTTCAATCAAACTTTCTTTGTCGTCATCTTGGATAGCCTTGAGCTTTTCTTTAAACTGGTTCATTTTCTGATCTCCTTGTCATATTCTTTTGCCTCGACGTGGCTCGGGTTTCGGGGCTCGTGAGGTGTCCAATCAGTCCAGACTCACTAGAAACCATCTTCACGATCGGGTCATATTTCATGGATGGACTGTATAGTGAAGTTAGTTCCCCCATTCCCCATAGTTCAATGAACCCTATCCACCATGTCAGCCATCGACTAATTTCTTCCTTCTTCTGGTCGGCATCGGGGCATGGTACCACGACAAGTCTATAACCGTGTTTTATCTCTGAACAATAAAACACGTCATCTTTTTTAAGGCTGTTCTCTAACTGACTCTCCAGTGCTTCTTTTGATTGCTTTTTGTTGAAACTGAAGAATGTTCTCTTTACTGAAGGAGCCCATGTTGAATATCCGTCTCCGTTTAACAGCACCTCGGTAGGGATGCGGTGTAGCTTTAACTGTGTTGATGTTGGTTGTTCTGTTAACAGGAGCGGTCCTTCAGCCCCCCGCTCCGACCATTCCTGCATTTCACTCTCTTCGCTCATCGCTATGTCTTTGTCATCTCGAGTTGTCCGTCTCCAAAGCCTCTCGAGGATCCTTCGAGTAGGGATGGATTAAGACTATTCGGCTACTAGCTTTACTGTCTGGGTTTGGTCATTCTACCCTCAATAAAGCCCTATCCTCACCTGCACGCTNTACTAGCTTTACTGTCTGGGTTTTGTCATTCTACCCTCAATAAAGCCCTATCCTCACCTGCACGCTATGCAGTTACTGCGAGGGTTGTGACTGACGGCCTTATCAGTCACAGACAATCTTACTCCCTTTCAGACTGTCGGTCCTGGGTGCCCAGGCAGACACGTTTCTCTGCGGCGCATCCTTCTTCTGGGGCCCCTTTATCTCTGTCAGGGTCCCTGTTCGGGCGCCACCTTTCGTTGTCCGATGAGCTAACCCCTCCCTCCTACTTCCTCATGTCTAAAGGGATTGCTCAATCCAGCTCTCCATCTAACGGGTCCGAACTTCCCTAAACCTGGTGGATCTTATTAAGTAGGTTTACTGAAAGTTCTGTTTAAGCTGGTGTCGGGAAATGACTCGCCTAGCCTCTAACAGCCTTCATCCAAAAGTCTCGCCCTTCTTCAACTGGAGGTCCGGGTAACTTTGGGGGTTAAACAGGATCTTTGTGGTTACTTGTCTCCGTTGGCAGTAGTTTCCAGAGGCTGAACAGTTGAAGGAAACTCAGGGTCCGTAACGAAGTTATTTCAGGACTTCCAGAAGCCTGAAACTGGGAGCAATCAACCGTTCACCGATCAAGTTCACTTCTGTTGTCTGGATAAAAAAGCTTTAGATGGAATCGGATTCTCAATTTTGAGGCACAGTCCTTTTCTGGGCACACGGGTTGATCCTCTTCTTTAATGCAGTTGATCAGTGGGGCTGTGTCTTTGTTCCTAATCCGTCCAAGCTTATTCTCTCCGTCCGATCTTGTTTGCTGATCTTATGCGAGGAATCAACCAACCTTTATGCCCTCATCATTGCTTTTATAGTGCTTGAAGCCTGCACCAGTCATGCCCTTATTAGGCAAGCTATGCAGCTTGGCCTCGTGAGTGTTGCTCAATATCTCTGTGACCTTCTTGCCGATGCTAACAATAGTCAATAATCCTAACACAGGAATCTGGAAACTCACTCTAGGGTGGATAGTTAAAGTCCATCCAAAGACACATTTGGATGAGACAAAGCTTTTATTAGCAGCATCTGGGGGCTATTCATACCAGGTCCCCACTTCCTCTGTTTGTTTATAATCAAGACAAATGAACCCTAACCTTTCTGACCCCACACACACACACACACCCTGAATGTTTGTTGAACTGTGTGTGAACCAGCATGTATAAATAAAGAGAGAGGGGTGCCAACATTTTGTAGTTTTGCACTGCAGAGTGTGACCTACCCTTACTGACCTTCCCTGTCAGTAAAAACTGACTCTGTGTCGTTCCTTACCTCTGAGTTGATTAAATAATACCTAACATAATGAAGAAAGGAAGGAAGATAAGGAAAAAGGTGAAATATCAGCTAAAACATGTAGTTAAATTCATAGTTCAAGTAATATTAGTTATGAGGGAAGGAAGGGCAGGGAAGTCACAAAACTGAAATATAGAGACTTAATGCAAAAAAATGTAGATACAAAAATTTTAATAAATGAGCCGTTTACAAAAGGAGAGTTTAACTTTGTTACCAGGAAAACAAAAAATACATCACGTGGAAAAGATCACATTTACTATGCGATGATAGAACATCTCAATGACAAAGCAAGAGACAAAATATTAGAATTATACAATAAAGTCTGGGAGGAGGGACAGCTGCAACAGAGCTGGAAGGAAGCAATAATCATTCCAGCAGATAAACCAGGAAAAGATAACACAAAACCAGAAAATTATAGACAGATAGCATTAACATCAAATATATGTAAAATAATGGAAAGAATGATTAATAATAGATACACATATTATTTAAATATTAATGGAAATATATATCTAGGTATCAAAATAGTTTTCGAAAAGAGAGAAGTACAAATGATTCGGCATTATGTTTAGAACATGAAATAAGGAAAGTACAAATAAACAAAGATGTAGTAGCTGTATTTTTTTATATAGAAAAAGCTTATGAAATGATGTTGGTTAAAGGATTATTAATTAAGTAAAATTGGTATTACTGGAAAAATGTTTAAATGGACCCACTATGGAAAAAGCAGTAGAAAATGACTGACTGACTGACTGATGTTGAAATAGATTTAAAACTTATCAAATAGAACAATACAAGTAAGAATTGGTCAAGAAATGTCAGCTAAATATATAGTAGAAAATGGTACACCTTAAGGAAGTATTATAAGTCCATTATTGTTTTCTATAATGATAAATGATGTATTTAAAAATATTGGCAAAGAAGTTGGTTGCTCACTATTTTCAGATGATGGAGCTACATGGAAAGGGGGTCGTGATATCAAACTTATTGTAAAGAAAATAAGAGATGAGATTACTGGAATAGAATGGCCAAATCAATGGGGATTTAAATTGTCAGTAAAAAAACCAAAACTAATAGTGTTTACACAGAAAAGAAAAAGAGAAAATATAAAACTAAAACTACACAATCAAGTTTTAGAACAAGTTAAAAGTATAAAGATTTTTGGTATATGTGTAGAAAATGCTCCAAAGTCACCAGTTATAGTACTCAGTTATTGCCAAAGTGCTTCTAGTTAACTGGTAATCAGAATAGGGCCTATTGTTTCAGGGTGAGCTCGCTCAGGGGGTTGGACGCTTTGTTAGTAACGTCACCGTTTAACTTTGTGTAAGAAATCTAATGTGAGGCTACTGTTGTGGGAGACCTGAATACTAGTTAGCGCAACGTGTGCCTGAATGACGAGTATAATTAAGGGTTGAATTAGATATTCTTTGTTGACTGCTGCAAATGAAGGTCCGGAGCGTCTTTACCCTAAATGACGGCTGTGTCGGCTCAGTACCTCTACCTGCTGATTAGCCACTAGCACATCGGCGGCTGCAGCTTGGGTGTAAATGCATCATGTTCATGCTGACTAACACTTTTATGTTAATTGTCTGGTTTCAGTACAGTTCCCAGAGTGTTATCCCTGCACAAATATGTGGCGTAATAACTTTAAGCTGACCTTTTATCGACCGTTGTTCAAAACTACTGTTAACGCTAACCGGAAATAGCGTCAACGGCATTTCACAATAAGAGCGCCACGCCGTTTCCGCTACTGGAAGTGAAACATTGACATTGACAGTGGCTTGACAGATTTGAGATATCTGTCTGTGTATCGTTTAATGCTCTGTTTATGAGGAATATTGTAATCTTTAATTTACCAACCTTATTTGTTTTATGCTGTTTATACCAGTCTGTTGACAGTAATTGGTTAAGCTAATTTACGGATATGTTATTATGACCTAAGTTGTGTTTGTTATTTATAGGAAACCACACATACACATACAAATATCCCCTCCTCATATGTTTCGTGGAAATAAAGAGAAGAAGAAATTAGTCTCCAGCCCCTTTTCTGACCCGTACCCTGAATGGCCTTAAGAAGTGCTCTGCCCGGCACCCTAGTATGAACTTGGTGTTTAAACCTAGACTAGCACCTTAAAGTCTCTCCAACAATATGGTTTGATGAAAAAATAATATGGATACATATAGAGAAAGTCATAAATAAATGCAAAAAAATATTAAACATTATGAGATGTATGGCTGGTATTGACTGGGAAGCAGATAGAAAAGCATTAAAAATAATTTATTCAGGATTAATTAGATCAAATATTGATTATGGAAGTTTAATTTATGGATCAGCAGCAAATGCACATCTTGTAAAACTAGACAATATTTAACATCAAGCTTTAAAAATTTGTACAGGAGCAATCAGAACCACTCCAATAGCAACACTTCAGGTAGAGATGGGAAAGATGCCATTAGATCTAAGAAGGAAACAGATAGCAATAAATTACCAACTAAATTTACAAGGCAATAATACGGATTATCCCAAACATGATATTTTAAAACCATGCTGGGAAAAAGGAAAAAAAATAACAACAAACTAGAAGTTTTGGTTGGATTATCACTAATATAGCAGAAGAATTTCAAATACATAATATAGAAATAAGTTCAATTTTACCTTTACCGGTAATACCACCATGGCTATTACCGGAAGCAATAGTTGATATAACATTAATACAAAAGAAAAAGGATCCAAAATGTATTGTAGATTCAAGCATAATACAAGAATATATAAACATTTATCAATATGTTCAGATTTACACAGACACATCAAAAACAAATGAAAAAAATAGGAGTAGCTTTTGTAATACCAGATTTTAAAATAAAAGTATGAAAAAGAATTACAAATGGATTATCAGTATATTCAGGAGAATTATTAGCCATATTGTTAGCGATGCAGTGGGTGGAGGATATAAAACCATTAAAAACAATAATTTGTTCCGATTCAAGCTCAGCATTGTTAAGTTTAAAACTTAATCATTCAGATTGTAGGCCAGACATTTTGTAGGAAATATTGCATACTTTATTCAGAATACAAAGGATGGGATTAATAGTATTTTTATGGGTACCAGCACATAGGAGTTGGAGGTAATGAGAAGGCAGACAGGATGGCAAAGAAGGTGACACATTAGCATTATAATTAATATTACTAGGGCCGAGGCAAGAAACATCAAACAGATAATCAAGAGAGAGTAGCAAGAAAGGTGGGATGAAGAAAGGAAAGGCAGATGGTTTTATAGAATCAAAAAGATAGGAGAAGTAAGAACTGGAAGAAGAAGCAGAAAAGAGGAAAGATTAATTACAAGATTAAAATTCAGACTTATAGGACTTAATTCTACATTGTTCAAGATACAGAAACATAATACAGGAAAATGTGACTTGTGGAGAGGAGGAAACAATAGAACGTGTCATACTGAAGTGTCAGAAATATGAACAAGAAAGGAAATTTGAGAAAATTTGTAGGTATTAAAGAAAATTTTTATTTGATAGATACACTGCAAATTTTAGGGAGCAGACATATACAAATCATAGTTTGATTTTTTTCCCAATAATTAAATTGATAAATAGAATTTGATTATTGTATTATTAAATAAGTACATTTAAATCCATGAAGAATTACACTCTATACCAGTCGGTGGTAGTAATGCACACCTCAAAGTTACTTACCAACCGCCAAAAACACCAGAAGAAGATCGAAGCAAGCATGGCCGGGAATCTGAACAACGCAGCGGCACCAATAACAAGTTCTCTGGCTAAACTTCAGTCTTTAAACGGATTGTTCGCCATATATAAGAAACAAGGACCGACATCTGCTTTTGTGTTAAATGCGCTGAAAGAGGCATTGCTGATAGGTAAACATGCTCAGGCAGCAGCTGATGGATTGAGGTTTGCTGCTCACTGAAGGTTTTTCTTCTCCGTCCTTCCAGAGGCTGGAGTCCCGACCTCAAACAGCAGAAAGAGGAAGAAGCAGTGGCTGAAGATGGGCCACGGAGGGACCCTGGACAGTGCTGCCAGTGGGGTCTTAGGTAAGCGACCTTCCCGGTCCAAGAGGAGGTCGCATTACAGCCACCGACTGGCACATCAGGTGTTCCCAACAAACCCCTCTAATCAAATGACATCCAATCCAGTTAATTTCAATCCAAAACAGATTTAATTAAACTGCCGTATTTAATAATAATAAAAAAAATCTATCATTAATCTTTCAAGTTTCCATTTTTCTGAGAAACTAAAATGCAGACATACAGGAGTCACCAGTTGCCTTTTGCATTTCTAAAGTCAGGCGTTCAAGATTTTTAATAAACACCAGATGAATATCTGCAGCATGTTGCAATCCATGTGAAGATCCAGTGCACCACTTGGATTGGACACGATATTGGGCCGGACCATCAGTGTTTGTGTATTATTACAGGCTGTGGTGTGTAAACATTGCCAACTGCAGGCTGGCTGGGACTGGTCAGTTCACTCATGGTTTCATCACTAGATGTTTGGGGATTTTACATCCAAACCAACACCAGTTTTTCAGTGAGGCTCAGGTTGTGCATTTTCACATTGACTGTGTTTTTTTATGTGTCTGAAATAATCCTCTTTGATTAAGGCAGAAAACAATTCCTTCCACTTCTTTTCTCTTTCAGTTATTGGTGTTGGGAACGGAACCAAAATGCTGAGCACAATGTTGACTGGTTCCAAGGTGAGTTTGGTAAAACCTCGCATGACTTGTTATAAACGGTTTTAATACAACTTAGAAAAGCCACAAATGTTACATAAGAGTTTATGTGCCTCAGTTTGTCCAGTAACGCTCCTTAAAAACAACACAAGGACTCCTTCACTTGTCATGTTGATTTTCACTGTGGTTTTATCTACTATAATTACATTACAGTAAAAGTCAACGTTCATATACAGTAAAGAACAGGATTACAAACTAGAAAAGAGACAGGTGGGCTGAAGCTGGGCTTGTGTAAAGTTACAGCAGCATCACTCCTTGTTCCGTACCAGGATATGCAACCAAATGATAACTTCTAATCCATTTAACGCAGCATGGCAAACTGGCTGCGGCATCAATAGTGGGACTTGACTTCTCATCGTATATCACAGCATTAATGCAGGAACAGACTGTTTATTCCCACATCTGTGTGGAATAATGAACATGTTGGCGTACTGTGTGAACAGGGAAGGTGTCACCTTGGGGTTCTCTACTTTTGTTTATCTACTTCTTGCCTGAAAGTCAAACATTCGGCTGGCTTAGAGTCAGGATGGTGTGAAAAGGTTTTTGCTGCTTTACAGATTTCTTTTTTGGGGTTTTGTCACATTTACTGTTTCAGATCATCAGATGAACATTAATATCAGATAAAGATAACCTGAGGAAAAACCAGAAGCAGGTTGCTTAGGATCACTTTTTGTAACATGGTTAATATAATCATTCTTTGAAAACTGCTGTTCGTAACCTCTGGTTGTCTGATTATGAAACTAGTTTGATTTGTAACCTTTAAATGTAACTACATTTTGATGTATTCTAATAATTGTATTTTAAGAAATACGTGGTTGTGGGGGAGCTGGGAAAAGCAACAGATACTCTTGATGCCACTGGAACAGTGATTATGGAGAAAGAGTTTGGTAAATATAGTAATATTAATTTTTCCTGTATAGAAGAGTTTCTACACATTCCGGAGATGGTATGTTAGTGTTTTCTGTTCTTTCCCTCTAGTGCACATCAGCAGGCTGGACATGGAGGAGAAGCTAAAAGCTTTTACTGGAGACATCATGCAGGTTCCTCCACTGTGAGTAACGCTTCTTAATCAGAAACTTCTAAATCTCAGGAGAGCATTTACTCACCTGATGCTAAACTGTGGGGCAGTGGTGGTTATTCACACCCTCACAGATGGGAATCAGATCATATCCAGCTGATTCCATTAGCAATCACTGAAATCTGTCTAAAGACAGGCTTGCAGGGAATTGCACAAGTATTCATACCCCTTAAAATATTTTGTCGTATTATAACAGCAAAAGACAGTTTTTATTTATTGGGATTAAATGGACAGACCAAAACAAGGTAGTGCATAATTTAGATGATAGAACATATATGGTTTTCAAAATATTTTACAAATAAGTCTGAAAAGCACTTTATGCAACTCCCCTAGAGTCAGTACAGATAGATTTGCTAATTCGTCTTCGCTAAAGAGCTCAAAATCATTCCTGCTCTATGGAAAACATCTGTGGAGATCAGTTTTCACATCTGTCCAGAGATGCTCAGTTGCATTTAGGTCTGGACCTTGACTAGACCACTGTACCACCTGAATCTGCTTTGATCTAAACTGTCTCATAGTATCTCTGGCTGTATGTGTAGCGTAGTTGTCCTGCTGGAAGGTGAACCTCCTAACCTAACAATTTGGTTTGATTCTTAGGTTAGGAACAGCTGAGCTGCTTCCGCCACAAGAAGGACTTTAATCCAGCTTATCTCATTGCAACTGCAAGGAATACATTTTGTTCGAATCACTGAACGTGTATTTTTTATTTTCTCTGTCCCCCCAAGGGGTTGGATTGTTTTGCAATCTTTGAAAATGAAGGTCTTGCAAAGCTTTTCTTTGGACTTTGGCTGCCTTTTGACTCCTTTTCTGTTTTTCCTCTACCATATTTCTGCTCCTATTCATTTATCTGGATCTGGGTGGGTATAGGAGCTGAGATCTTTGGTTGATCGTCTGCTTTTTGGTGTCTAAATGATTCATAGGTTAGTGTTGGGTGGCTGAACCAGGGGCAAAAATGTGAGTAAAGAATATGTTAAAACAAGAAACAGCTTTGACTTGTGTTTTAAAAATAGATTCCAATAAAGTGAGTCACTGATGAAATAAATTCCAGTGACAACAGGTGTGTTTTTAAATTTATGAAAGGAAGTTTACAATCTGAGCTACACAAGGAGCAGCATTGAGCTGACAGGGCTGTAGTCATCGGAACACAAATGACTAAATATGTTCTAATTTTGGCAAAAATCTCAACGAATTTTAAAAAATTATATTTTTTTTAGGAAAGTCAGCTTAGCAAGGGTAGCTTCTCTGAATTCAGAGGCAGAATAAGGACAAACTCTTGATTAACAAGCACAAAACCAGTTATAGTGAGATCTTCCTCAATCAATACTGACTGATGCTTAACGGTTTACAAAGCAAAGGGTAACATTAGCTCTGCTAATCAACACTACTAGGAGTCAGGAAATATGGCCAGCGGCCTACTGGTTTTTGGACACAATCAAAATACTAGGAGTAGTTGATTTTGTAACCTAGTGGGATTATTTAACCTATTTCCAGATTATGTTATGTATTTAGGCTCCAGAATCGTGGTCTGAAGCAATATCGGTAAAATTTAGAGACCAATAAGCACAATCCTAACTGCAGTATTGCTAAAGTGCGTAAGTAATCACACCTGATCAAACAGGATGTTGGGCATAAACACTGTTACAGCTTTGACTATACTCTACCTCTAAACTTAAACCAGAGGCTTTAATGGTTCTGAGCCTTAATGCTGAGTAAGCCTCCGACAGAGTGGATTGGTTAGTTTTAGATCATACTTTGGTTACAATTGGAATTTAAACACATTTTATTAGGTGGATCAAGGTGTTTTATTCAGGGCCCATGTCAGGAGAGTAGGTGGAGAGGAACCACATGGGGATGCCCCTGTTCTCTTTTAATATTTACAATTACCATAAAACCACTGACAGAAATGATCCAAGAAGACCTCAAGGTGGAGGGGGTTTTAGTAGATGCAGATTACGTCATGCTGTATATTATAAACCCATTTACGTTTGTTCCACCACATTGTCATGTCTAGAACAGTTTAGGAAGCATCAAGCTACAAAACTCTGCTATGATGCTGGTCGACTAACGCACAAGATAAAAATGTTTGATTTGATTGGTCGACTATGGTTATTTATATGCATGCTGATAAACCGGCAAACCTCCCATCTATACAGTCATATTCATTAAATTAGAACTTGTGTTCTGATGATTGTCAGAAAATAACCTTTAAGTTGGTATTAAAGATTTCATTAAGTCCACATATATGTATTAAAATGTTTCTCATTGGTCTGATGTAATATTCTAATATGAAATGCTCTGTTTTTAGGCTGGAAACAGAAAATCATAATTAACAGAAATAAAAGCTCGAAAACATCAGTTTATGTGAAATCAATCTATAATGTTTGACTTAGTAATGGAGTTACTGGAATAAACGAACCTTTCCATAATATTCTCATTTAATGAAAATGACTGTACATTGTGAATGTTGGTGAGTTAATCACTGAAGTGAAACTGGACTTGGCCTGATGGAAGATGCTCCTCTGTCATTCCTGGGTTTTGAATCCAGCGAGTCCAGATAAATGTGCTTCACGTTCGTTCTGCACATCTTATCCAATCATCAGCTATGTGACAACCATCTTGCCTCAGATTGTTAAAACAAATAATTTCTCATTTCATACGGCAGAAAAGAAGACCCAGATTTTTTCTTCAGCCCAAAGAATTTGGTCTGAATCTGCCAAACTGGAAATGAAACTATTGGGTGGCACAACTGTGCAGGTTAATTGGATGGATAACAAACCACTTGCGACCGCCACTAGAGACGCTGCTATTTATTCAATGGATTATTGAACCCAAAGGGGTTAAGGGCTTTGGTAAGGAAAAAAGTAGGTACACCCATAATCGTCTCTTGAGCAGAAAAATAGCAATTTAGCTAAAATATGGACACTGGGTTTCAGGCCTGAGACGGTGAATAAAGACAGGTATGCAGATGTTTGAGATGGGTTCAGAGAGGTCAGTAAAGCTCATGTATCTGCAGTACTGAATGGTTTAACATGCTGGATAGAATAAGCTAATACAGTGCCTTGCGAAAGTATTTGGCCCCCTTGAAATTTTCAACCTCTTGCCACATTTCAGGCTTCAAACATAAAGATATAATATTCAAATTTTTTGTGAAGAATCAACAAGAAGTGGGACACAATTGTGAAGTGGAATGAAATTTATTTGATGTGTCAAACTTGTTTAACAAATAAAAAACTGAAAAGTGGGTCGTGCAATATTATTTGGCCCCCTTGTGTTAATACTTTGTAGCGCCACCCTTTGCTGCAATTACAGCTGCAAGTCACTTGGGGTATGTCTCTATATCAGTTTTGCACATCGAGAGACTGAAATTCTTGCCCATTCTTCCTTGCACAACAGCTCAAGCTCAGTGAGGTTGGATGGAGAGCGTTTGTGAACAGCAGTCTTCAGCTCTTTCCACAGATTCTCGATTGGATTCAGGTCTGGATTTGACTTGGCCATTCCAACACCTGGATACATTTATTTGTGAACCATTCCATTGTAGATTTGGCTGTATATTTTGGATCATTGTCTTGTTGGAAGATAAATCTCCATCCCAGTCTCAGGTCTCTTGCAGACTCAAACAGGTTTTCTTCCAGAATGGTCCTGTATTTGGCCCCATCCATCTTCCCATCAATTTTGACCATCTTCCCTGTCCCTGCTGACGAAAAGCAGGCCCAAACCATGATGCTGCCACC
>JAHUTJ010001927.1:0-15611 GCA_036250325.1 Characodon lateralis
TTCAGTAAACCTGCTTAGTAAGATCTTTCAGGTTTAGGGAAGTCCGGACCCGTTGGATGGAGAGCTGGATTGAGCAATCCCTTTAGACATAGGGAAGTAGGAGGGAGGGGTTAGCTCATCGGACAACGAAAGGCACAAAATGGGATTTCAATTAGGTTAATAACCTTGTCAGTAATTATCCCACCCTGACTATAACTGTTTGGTGTATTGAATATCTCAAACGTGGCTAGTTTGGCCCCCAGTGGTAATTTTAAGTGTTGACAGGCAGACACCATCCAAGAACAGATCCCTGGTATCAGATGTTACAGTTGCCCCCCTTAGAGAATTTAAATCAATAAAACAATAGGAAATGTTTGTTTTTTTTAGATCAGCAGCCAATCAGAGAGGAGAGCATTAAGGGGATTTAAAGACTCTAGGGAAAGTTTCTCTTCTACTGAAACCAACCACTAGAAGAGCTCAAGCTTCATGGGAACATTTAACAGCATACCACTGTACAAACTAAAAGGGAAAGGGATCCACTCTAACATGAAGCCCAACTATCCTTTAAAGAAAAAACATTTTTCTCTTATGCACCAGACTGACTGTGCTACATGCCGGCTGAAGAATTATTTGATATATAGACAAATATGAATACTTTCTTTATAGATTACAGGGTTAATTTTCCAGTATTTTACTGAGAATAATTCTAGTTTAAAGAAATTTATTGATAGAGTTTAATTTTCCAGAAATTGTAGACTTTTTCAAAGTTCTACATGCTCTGACAAGCGTGACAATTTTCAACAAGGATTTTATATTTATTACGGTGCAATTTACAGCCATGGGGAATCCCTAGGTTTCAATTTAGAAAAAAAAAGGGGAAAACTTTGCAAGGTGATTATGGACTTAATAAGAAAAATGTGACCAAAACATAAGCGTACAGCACAGGCAACAGTTAGATCATGAAGAGTTATCCAAATGTTATAGATATCCTGCAACAAACAGATTAAGCGCAACTTTGTTTTGTTTTTTTCTTTCTCCTCTGCTATTTCTTAACGTTGGAGATATTTGGTACTATAGGGAGCTAATATCTTAGTCTTTAATGTTGGAATATTTGAAAATAACCAGAAGTACAAACTAAATGATTTAGTGTTCCTACTGGGTCCTTCGATTATTCAGCAAGTTTGGATTCATTTATTTTCTCTTCATTCTCATAAACTTATTTATTATTTATATTTTGAATGACCATCAAAGAGTTAGAAGTACACATATCTGGTACAGATATTACAGTCTTTTCAATAAAATAAATTAGTGCAGCTGTTGTATTTTAAACCAGAGTTCAAATACTTTGGTTTATTCAGTATAGCAGTAGAGGGAAGTATAGTCTTTACATTTTTAACATACAGAAATGATCTAAAGACATAAATTCACAAAATAAAAATTAAATAAAGTTATTTCCAAGGTAATATTTAACTATAATAATGGTTAGTTGCATGTTGGCATGGTGGTTGGCGTATCAGCCAGTAGGTTACCATGTCTAGTCTTGGGTGGGAGTTTCTTGTTTAGGGTTTGCATACTGTGCAAACCCCAAACCCTACACTTTAAAGACATGCATGTGTGGTTATGTAATGAGTGTAATGAGTGATACTCATGTGAGTATGCAACTATTTGTGTTTGGTTTGTGTTGGCACTGTGACAAACTGGTGGTGTCTTCATGTTTTACTTCCTCTCTTGTCAGATAACTGCTGGAAAGGGTTCCAGCCTCTGTCAGACAAAGATTAAGACTAAATGAGTGTAAACCTGAATGAGTTATTGTAGTACAGGATATATGTACACTGGGAGTGTCCAAAGTTTGGCTTGTAGAGATGTTTTGGCCATAAATGAAACAGCTCTTAGAGAAGGCTCTTTGAAGTAAATGACAGGAGCCGGCTCCTCTCTCACTTGTTCTCTCTTTAATCCGCATGTGATTGGTCAACATGTGTGTTATAGGATTGACAACTGTACACATTGGCTATTTGGCAATGGGTGTGGCCAGTGCTGCAACTCAGTGAGTAAGGCTGCTGTTACAGTAAAAGGGGTCTGTTCAATGTTGCTGTTTATGATGGTGTTTATTGTTAACATAATTGTGAACTGGTGATTGCATGGTTTGTAAAACATTGGCTGAAATACTGAAAATGAAACTCTGTTCTGGCATGGTCTTGCTGAATTTAATTTAATAGTTTATTTTGAGAGTATGATTATATTATTGTGAGCAATAACTTTATTCAAACAACAAAAGTTTTAAGAGCTGTTTGGGAGCTGAAAGTTGGCTCTTTAAAGAGTCAGTTCTCTAAAAGGAGCCAGAGCTCCCACGACTAGTGGTCCGAGGGCCATTTTTCAGCCCCTGTACTTATTTTGTGTGGCACCAGACTCAAGTTCAATAATGATACAAATTTGGCCTGTTTGCACAGGTGGTTGATGCAGATGGAAACATTTTATTTTTAATTAGGGCGATATTATTGCCAACCAATTCAAATTTCCTTACAACCAAACATGTTTGGTACAGCACACTGTATTTGTAATTTAATAACCCCACTTTTCACACTTTAATTTAATAAAAATAGAACCATGTCTATTCAGTGACTTTTACTCAAAAGCAGACTTGGTTCCCCCAAATCTGTGTTTAATTAATTTATTAAACTTGGCTAAATACAACAAATGTGACTCAAAAGAGTGACCCAAATCCTGTTTTCATTGCTGTAAATTGACTAAACCTTTTTCAGATTTTTTTAATTGAGCCCAAATTTGCAAACAGGATGCCTTTTTTTGGATTTGCCCTTTTTTGCCCTGTTGCCCTCTTTTTATTTTGGATCTACAAATATTTCTACATCCATTTACTACAGAAAATCAGACTACTTTTTTTAAACAAAATATCACATGCTTAGTTTATTGTTGAGTTGGTAAAAAAAAATCACAATTAAATTGAAAACTTTGGCCCACGTGTCAGAAAGCTTGGACACCTCTGATCAACAGTCAAAAAACAAAACTTATCATATCATGTCTTGTCATGTTTTGTTATAGAAACATTTTTCTATTTATTGCCAAGAGTAGTATGGAAATCTCATAATTTTTAAGCATATACAAGCTTTTACTCTATAGTTATTTATTTATCTTGAAGCAGCATTTGTCTGGGAGATATTGTATTATTAAACAAAATAAGATTTTACCACCTTTAGTAATGAATTTATTACATTTATTACAGTTTTGTGAATCCTAATAGTGTTTTTGCCCCTAGGATGTTAACGTATCCAGTAATGCTTGTGAGCAAGATACGGTCTCTACATAGCAGCCCTTTCACAATCTGTAAAGAGAGCATCGCCAGAGGGGGTGAAAAGAAGAAAGAATAATCGGAGTGATGTTACTTAACTAATGTTGAGTTGAGCATCATTAGATAGAGCAGCAGAAGGTCAAACTGTACACAAGAAAAGCTATAAAACATGTTGTTTCACTAATCCTAATCATGCAAATACATGTATATTTATATGAGCTGATAGAAATATACAGCTACTAAATGGACTAAAAAGGAATCATATTCAGGGGTGTCTGGTTAAAATGTCAAGAAAACATGTATGTGTCTCTGAAAGTAAACCACTAAAAATAATGAAATAACCATTTAGTTTTTGCACAGAAATGGAAGCTACAAATTAAATTCCAATATCAGCATCATCAGCTGCTGTGTTCATATGGCTATATTTACTTATAAGCTTATGCCACAAAACACAATTTGACACGTTTTTGTCATTGACTGCAGTGTATTCCTACAAATATGAAACAGAAAACTTGTTTGGGGTACAACTGATGGCTAACCTTTTTCTTCTTTCAAATTTGCATGCCACCCACCAGTCTGTGCCACCCTGAGTTGTTAACCAAGGAGCCCATCTGATTGAAAAGACTGCCTACACTTCAAAAAAAGTTTGAAAAACCAAAGGGGACAGAAATAACTTGTAATAGGACAACAAAAGTCCCTTGTGCATTTTGATGATGACATCCTAGCTTTAAATATTCTCAGGATTGCATGCCCTACTGTTCCTCATCCCCTTTACAACCACCACTTTTAAACTCCTTTTGAAGGATATCTATATGTCTCACACACCTCCTTCAGAGAAATAAATGGCTGCCTACATCAGTCGCTATCATGTGCACCCTGGGGAGAAACAGAAAGAGCAAGAAAGATGGAGAGAACACACGCTGAGAACAACCTTGTTGTGTGCATTGGGAGAAACAGGGTGTTTGCAAGCATATTTGACAGATTCGCACACTGATGGGGGGATGTCTGTAATTTTTGCTTTGGTGTCTTCTGAGTATAAATGTGCATACATGCACCTTTGCTCACAGCAATGCACGTAAGCATCATCCATGTGCATACGTGGGGAGAAGAAGAGAAGAAAAGAACAGGATTCATCAGCACGTTTCAGCGGTGGGTGTTTAAAAGCCACGAAGCTGCTTGTTTGAGGGTGTTTTCTTTGCTTGTGTGTTTTTCTGCCCAACTCCTTTGGAGAGATCAAAAAATAAAAGTACTGGGGCGGAAACCAAAAAAAACATGCTACTCTCAGACAACTAACGATCCAGCATTCGTCTGCGGAAATGCCGAAAGGAGAAAGAGAAGAGGAAGGGAATGAATGCGAGGATAGGGGCATGAGGAGGAGGAGAAGTGCATTCACATGTGGAGGCAGCAGGCGGCTCAGGCTGGTTTGTATTCTTGAAGTAATTTTTGGGCGACTGTAATTGAATGTACGGTAAGATGAACAGGATGCCCAGCAAATCCAGCTTCCCACACAAGCCAGGAGTCAGAAATGATGGCGGAGATTGTGCTGGATGTGTGTATTTTTTTAACAGTGTGATTTCATTACTGAAATCTTGCATCCATATCTTTCTTTAAACCTCTGAAAATGTCTGTGTACTTCACATCTCTCTTAGATGTGGTGGATTTTGTACTTAATGCTGCATTAGATTGTCTGGTGACGCTGTCGTCTTTATATACTAATCTGTTCATGCCATTTACCTAATGTAAGCAAGTGAGACTAATGTTTAGTGGGATTATCTTCCTTGTAGAAAGCTGGTTAGCATGTAACAAAAATAAAAGGCCAAATGCATTCTTAGGAGTAATCTGTTCCAGTTTAAACCATTCTCTCGAAAAAGAAACAATGTTCTTCTTTGAGAAGTACTGAAATGAACCCACACTCAATGCTTGCTTCTAGATATAAAGGATAAATAGGTAAAATAAAAGTTTAATTAAAGTGATTATTTACAGATTATAGAGACCTTTCCTTCATTGAATGCAAAAACGTATTATATGTTATAAAACTATTCTGCTGGTGTTGCCAGACGACGAAAGGGCACTTGTTGGCTGATGCTACTTTATTGCATCTGCCAACTTTAATGTTTCTATGGCAACAAGGGCTCCAATTGGTACGAAGTCATCAAAGCTTGTGGGTAGTGTAGTACTTCAGAAGCAAACTCATAAATAAAACAGCACAAATTAGAATTACGGTGACTCATGGCTTCAACACCGTTGTTTCACAAGCTGATAATTCAGACCTGCTGTTGCTGATTCTCTGGCGTCATTAACGCATAATGGTACTGCTTTCAGAGTGAAAGGCCCTTCCAAATGTTTTTGCATGTAATTTAGACAGGAGTGTCTTAATGGATTTGGTAGAGTTAAGACGTTTATTTAAACCAACACAGTTTGGATATTCTTAGTTAATACAAAAGTGATAATTTTCTCCAAAATTCAATCTAAAATCACAGTGAGACCAGAGACTGAAGTGAGGCATCATTCATTTATTTCTGTACTGACCCTTCTGTTGACCCATTAGCGATATAGACCAACTATAGTTTCTTCTTCTGAAAGAATATTCTTCCCGTTTAGTTTAGTTATTTTGTGATGGAGTGATCACTATAGCAATGAGCTATCCACACTGGATAATAAGCTTTGCTCTTACATGCAAGTCTGAGACTCCATATGTACCGGCCAAAGGTTTTTCTGCTATGACTTTTAATTCAGGATGGCACAAATGCCAATTATAATCATTTAATTTCATGCTTCTCTTTGCAGATGCTTTGTCTGCCCTGAAGATGGTCCTACTTTCATGTGCTAAACTGATTAGGTAAATGCAGAATAATCCTAACAATTCACTTAATAATTATCTGCCTAAATGGGGAAAGTTATGGAGCATTGAAGTTTAAGTCCCAGATGGTCAGTTGATCGTTAAACATTGAAAAAATAAATAAAACAAGACATTGACATCAAACATAGTGTATCGAGTCCAATACAGTTCAACACTGAATTCTATACCTTCCCTCCTAATATATGTAAAAAATTGGTGCAAATCAAAAGCGACGCAAACTTCAAAGATGCGACAGGACTTCCTGTTCCATGAAATTAGTTGAATATCCTTGCAGACAAATATCGCTCCAGATAATTTAAAAACTAATGTTGCAGCAAGTGGAAGAAGACTATAACCTAAAATTGAATTTAGGATAAAAAATATAACATTTAAAAAAACTAGGAAACAGGTTAGCATTTAAAAAACCTAATAGAAACACCGTAGCAACACAAAAGCCAACACATCCGTAGAAATCCTCTTTGAAGGCTTTGGAATATATTATTTACCTTCTTCAGCTGGTGCATTGTGGATGCAAATATGAATAACACGTAGTTGCCAACCTTGCAATAGAATAGAATTTTTTGCTTTTCTTGACAAACAACTCTATTCACTACCACTTACTTTCTGTAGCCACCTTAATGGCTACAGAATCCTCTTATTTTATTCTTCTCAACAGCATAAGTGACACAGGGATTTAGCTTTTAATGAGCACAGTATCACTTCCAGCCTCTTTTAGCTCCCACAGTTTATTTTAGTTGGAGAGAGATCCAGTCACTCTGTGCTAATAAATATGTGAGAGACCATTTGCCAATCTCCTCTTTCCTACATTTTACAGCACACAGCATGCTTCCACTCTTATTCCAGGCTACCCTTGTCTCTCACATTCCTGAGAGGGAAAACACACTCTCACACACATATTCACTTGCACAGTTATTACCAACAGAAAAGAGTCTGACTCACTGCTGTTTCATTACTCAAGTGAGTTATGAGAGTGTTTACACGCACACTGATGGATATTAACCCTCTTTGTTTAAATCTCCTACACCAACAGACACTATGCCAGGTTGTGGGCTGGTCCACTTGCAGGATTGCATTGGGTGAAAGCAGGGTGGGTGGGGGAAGTTGACCAAAATGCTTACAGTGCCCCCTACTGATCACTTACAGATCTCAGCTTTTTCAATATAGAATAAATAAAAGTCTGCTTAGTTTTTAAAATGAATATAATCAAAGTTATTTTGTTTCTGTTATATAATTGTATATTCACTAATTGGAGGTAATTTTACTTAATCTTTCAAATATATAAAGTCATTTCTCTATACTTCATGCTGACATGAAGTATATTTATGCCAACATTAATAAAATGTTTTGTAGAAAATGACTGGCTGAACTGAATTTGGATTAATCTAACTTTAATTTAACCCTCAATAAATCATCATGCTGCACAGCTGTAACTCCTGTGACTGGCCATATAAACTTACCTTCACATTTCATCTTCTTATAACTGGAAACTTCAATATATTTCATTAGCATTTTATGTCATAGACACACACAAAATAACTCAGTATTGGGAAGTAGAAGAACAGAATATATATTTTTTTTTTACAAAAGGAAATCTGGAAAGCATGTCGTACATTTGTATTCAGCCTATTTACTTTGATACCCCTAAATAACAATGGTTCTGTGAAGATTTCAGAGGTTTGTTACACAACATTAGTTCCTTGTAGATCAAGGAGCACAACAGACAGGTCAAGGATAAAATTGTGGAGAAGTCAAAAGCCGAGCACTGGTCACTGATCATCTGAAAATGATAAATTTTCCCTCTCAGCTGGGGTTTTCACGCTGGAAACCGAGATGTGGTTACCACGCAACTGGAGCATCACTCTGGAGAAGAAAATCCCACGTGGACTTTCATTGATTCTCCCCCTGTTGGCCAACGAGAAGAAAATTCATGAAAGAAGTTTCTGGAATAGGAAGGCGAGAAATTTCACTTTACCGATCCAAGATGTGAGTTTAACATGTAACAGTAGAAAAAAACCCACAGAAGGTTCAAGGAGACAAAATCGCCACCCTTGTTTTTGTTCCAGTCGACTATTGATGGTTCGTCATATCGTTCCTTTTCGCCAAGGAGGCCAGAAGATGAAGCTGACTGCTCTCCTGAGATATCCACGGGCGCGTGGAAACTTTTCCCCCTCCTACTCTCTCCCTCTGCTCAGAGGTACGGAACCCGCGAGGGGACATGAGGGAATTTTTTTTTTTTTTGCATTCCCACGCAATACTTTTGCGTTTGCTCGCAATACTTTTTGTGTTCCCACGCAATAATTTTTGCATTCTCACGCAATAGTCTTTGCGTTATCTTGCAATACTTTGTGGGATTACTGCAAAAATGGAACAAACACTACACCCGTTTTTGAGATTTATTGAGTTTTATTTTGAAATTGGCCTTAAATAAAATGATCATCAATCAGACTTAAAGACAGTTATTATCCACAAGCTGTCAAATTACTGAACTCTGGACAATAATATTGGACGAAACCACATCTGTAACACTTTATTTGCTTATTGCTGCTGCATGACGTGTACTTTTTTTTTGCACGCCACTTTTGTTTTTATAGTGATTTGAATGGTTCCGTCTTATCCCAAGCATTTAATCGCATTGTTGACTGCATGTTAACTTGCATATGACAAATAAACCATATCAATGCCATATCAGTGCTGTTTGTTTTGTGAGCAGTTTGTCATCTGTGCTGCTGTTCCAAAATGCACAGCTTTCTCAAGGTGATTAACAACTTTTGCGAGCGAACGCAAAAGTATTGCGAGCGAATGCAAAAGTATTGCGTTGGGACACAAAAGGAAAAAAATTCCCCCATGTCCCCTCGCGGGCTCTGTACAGAGGAGACCTCGCCAAGTCATAGCGTTTTATTTTCTTTTTCTTTTTAGAAATAGCTTGGGCAGGATAGAGTAGGATTTTAGGGCGATTTAGAATCGCTACTTATAGTCCAATGTATTCTAAATTGTATGTGCATGCCATGTTTTATTGAAATTTGATTGCTGTTGATTCCCGAGGTCCCGAGTCTCGCAAGTGTGTGTTACTGTGTGAAAATCTGAACGCAGGTGCCCTGTAAAATTGGACTGCTATAACCTCATGGTGAAACTCTACCATTTTCTTTGTCTGCAACCTGCTACTTGTTGCCGCCAATAATTTTATGATCCTTTGTGTGTCCCCTGAGCTACAACAGTGGGGGGTTTTATAACTTTGTGACTCCTCGAGCTACATCTCAGTGGGGCTGCTCCCAAAGTTCCGCTCAGCACCATATTATCACTTGCTGCCATAACTGTTGGTTGGATTTTCATACACAATCAATGTTGTTTTGTCTTGTTTTGTCTTGTCTTGTCTTGTCTTGTCTTGTCTTGTCTTGTCTTGTCTTGTTTTGTTTTGTTTTGTTTTATTCGGTTTAGTTAGATATTTTACCCTTTTATGTAGAACTTGCATGTTTGATCAGGTGAAGATTATTGAATCGAAAGAGCGTGGTGTATTAGGGCTGTTGATTTAATAAATATTCACATACATAAAGAGAGAACATTTGTGTTTATTTTGAGCAAGAGTGATTGGTCAGTCAAAATAAGGTTGAAGATCCTCCACCTATGGTGAAAGGTTGATTAAACAGTAACAACTAGTAATAGTTTTTAATTATTACTGAGAATTTAACAATTGTAATTATGAAGGGCTTTGAGCCACAAATTACAACACCAGAGGACATCTCTGGTTTCAATTAATACATAAGGATTTTTGGTTAAGGAATTATTTTTTCTCAAATTATAATTCTTGATAAATATTAATTAATCAGTAATCATAATTCTAACATGGGATAATCTGTCAACAGCAACTATGAATAGTGCACTGAACAAATCTGGTTTTATTTGGAGTGTGGCAAGAGGTAAGTCAATGTTGATAGAGAGCCATAAGAAGCCCTGCTTGATACAAGCCATGTAGGACATATCAGACAAGTAGAAGATGGTGCTTGGGTAAGAGGAGACCGAAATAACTTATTGGCCTACATTCAAACTAACATTGCAAATCACCCTGCACACACCCTTACCCACCATGAAACATGGGGGAGTGGTGGCCTAGTGGTTAGAACAGGAGCTTTGAGTTCTGGAGGGAACACAAGGGGCCAGGTTCCAATCCCACAGATTGCCACTCTGGGTCCCTGAGCAAAACCCTTAGCCCCAGAATGCTCCCCGGGCACCACACAATGGCAGTCCACTGCTCCCTATAAGGGATGGGTTAAATGCAGAGGACAAATTTCATTGTAATGTACATGTGCAATGACCAATAAAGATTATTATTATGGTGGTGGCAGTATTATGGTTTAAGGATGCTTTTCTTTAGCTAGGACAGATGAACTGGTGAGAGTTGATGGGACAATGGATGGAGCTAAATAAGTGCACTCCTTAAAGAAAACCTGCCAGAGGCTCCAAAAGACTTGACACTGTGGCCAAGGTTCACCTTTCAGCACAACAAGAACCCAAACATACAGCCAGTGCTATTATATGGTTTAGAGCCAAGCCAAGCTTATTCATCTGTTAAAATGGCCTAGTCAAAGTCCAGACCTACATCCAATCTGGAGTTTTTGGCAAGATTTGAAAATTGCTGTTCACAGATGGTAACTCTGACTGAGCTCAAGGTATTTAGCAAAGAATGGCCAAACACTTCAGTCTAGATGTGCAGCTATTGTAGAGGCATCAGGAAAAGACTTGTAGACTTAGAACCAAGTGGTAGATGGACCTACAGATTTGGGCTTCATCAGTAAAGTGGGCATTGCTCTAGTCTGTTATTGTAAGGAAAGAGCTAAGCCAAAAAGTAAAGCAATGCCGGTCTGGTCGTGTTCAGCCCATCACATGACATATGGATCAAGACCGCATGAACAGAATCCTAGATACAAGAGGCCTGACTCAGACTTAGAGATATTGTCAGCAGTTCATTCAATCAGGGGAAGCTGAAAGTAGAGCCACTGCTTATCTGCATTGAAAGGAGTTGGTTGGGGTACTTTGGGAACCTCCTGGGCACTTCCCTTTGGAAGTTTTCCAGGCTTTGAATGTACAGGAGAGTGTCGGATAGGAAAGGGATGTTTGGGTTCCATCACCCTACTATTAAGCACATAAAATGCACAAATGTATAGAATTTTATCTCATTTTATAATGGTACTCATGTCCATAATTAATAAAATATTACTTTATTCTAAATCTTCCATCACACAAATGCATATTTTTATTTTAGAAAAAAAACAAAACTTCAAGACTGTTCTACATTACAAGTTTTATTTCAATCATTTGTTACCAAAGTTGTTTCATTCATCTTGCTTTTGCTTCCTTCTCCTCGTTTTTATTAGGTAAATATTACTAAACGCAACTTTTTCCTTTATTGTGGTGGATATAAAAAAATTTGATGTTGTTTTTAATGAGCTAAATGGAAAATAGGTGTTTTGGGGTCACTAGCTTTGATGTCAGCCCTTGTATCAGAAGCAGGACATTGTGACCTCTTGACCCTTGACCTTCTTGATTTAATGGCCTCCCCTGAGAGCTGGAGCCAGAGCTACGGGGCCTATAAATTGTGATTTTGTCTGCAATGTGAGGGAGAAAAGCCTCAATCAATGAAAAGGTCAGGGGAGTAAAGGTTGATGAGCACAGATGAGACAAGTTGCAATGTCAGAAAGACTCAATCATGTGTATTGTGCACAGAAGGAAACATTAAAAACAGATGGTTGGGAGTTACACTGTGAGCTACAGGAAGAATAACATCATGATAAAATAATATATTAGGATGCTTGAGGCAGAAGATGTTTTGTCTAAATAGGTTCACTAGATGTTAGAAGTTGTAATGATTTGAAATGACTGTTTAAAATAGGAGCAGTAAATATATATTATTATGTGATTTTCTGTTGTGGACAACATTACACAGTCCTCCCCTGGATTTTTCATTCAGAGCTCACTGGCTTCAGGTGAAACAACTGGCCACATTTTTTTGGAGAAGTTGAGAAACTTAGCCATGTTTCATGTTTGGAAGGATAATGATGTTGTTTTGGGCTTTTGAGGACTTGGATGAAAGCAAAAATTGAACTGACATAGCAAACATACCGAGGGTATGAATCATTAATGAGACTGTGCTCTGTAACATGAAAATGCCATCCTGATTGAAATATCTTACATGCCTCTTTTTTAAAGGACATGAATATATTTACAAAGAATGAGGGATTACTGCTAAAAACACAGTAGGCTTCAAATAAAAGAATCTTTGAAATATTCAAATCAATAGATTTTGGCCTTCGAAAGAACTTCATGATCTCAGGATTTTATGATATAACCTTGCCAAAACTGAAATTGAAATTGGTTATTTATGTATAGACAGGAGGCTAAGAACACTAATTGCATCGGTGTAAATTCCCTGATATCAATCACCAGATGTTATACAAAAATACAACTGGACCACTTTTGTGTCAAACTAAATATGGTAGTCTAGTCAGACACTGAGTGTATCATAGTTCCCATTGATTGAAGGATTTTTCACATAAAATTAGCAATGTGACAATTAAAACAATGCCCAGTTCTTTGGGCAATAATTTCTCATGGTTAATAAGTTAGTCAGATTTAATGTGTATAAATAAATTATGTTTCAGCTCCTCACCAATCTCCTACAAATTCTCAAAATCCCCTACAATTCTCAAAAGCAACAAATTAAAAAAGACAGAAACTGAGAAAAAAAAAAACAGCCAAGCCTCACCCCATCAATTAGAGAAGGACAACATGTCCACTGGTGGAGAGGCAATCATGCTTCACTTGTCCACAAGTGTCTAAACAACTGAGTATGTGTCAGAGTAGCTCTCACCTGTGTGATTTTAGCGTGAAGGGTGCTTCAGTCAAATGCTGCTCATTCCCAGTGCTCAGCTCACTCATAGCCTCATTGACTCAACACTTGGCCGCCTGAACAGGTGGCGACATCAAGAGCCAAACCAACTGGTTACCCTCTAGTGGGCCACCCACCGCATTTCCACTGGAGCAAATGGAGGATATACAGTAGTACAATGCCAGGTGGTAGCACTGACATTATGAAACAGGCTTATCACCACTTTTAAAAGCAGGCGCGATTTGACAGTGAGATTAAATCAGAGTGGAGCTTTTTTTTATTCACACCTTATTCAAATACCCCTTTTGTCTGCATGTTGCCTCTTTTTCTTGCTCTTTTTGGTACCTTTATTGTTGCACCTCCTGCAAATATGATCTTTTTTTTATTAATAAATGTTATTTATTATAATTTCTGCTGTAATATGAAAGCCTGAATGTATTTTATTACATTAAAAGTATGACATAATAAAATAGATTCAGTATTTACTGGTCTGAAAATCAGAAATTTAAAAAGGTTTGATTTTTTTAGAACATTTATGTTATGTTTTTTTTGGGGTTTTTTTTCCTAGCTATTCTTAAGAACTGGTTAGACAAAAGAATGTACCATTCAGGTGAGGCAGATGTGTTTTGATATGGGCATTGATCTTCATAAGGCAGAAAGTAACAAGAAAATGTATACTTGTCTGAACTTGTTGACATCTGAGCTGAAGATGATGGCTTGTCTTTTCTGTACTTTTATTTTCTCCCCTGGTGGTTGTCTAAATGCAACTAGGACTTTAATTGAAAATGTGTGCTTTGCTTACTAAGACTGAGCTTTTATTTGTGAAAAAGAGAATGAATTATGTGAAAAAAAACATTGTGTGAAAAGTATGGTGGAGAATCTGTGATGCTGTGAGTTGATTTATTTTCTTCAAGCCTTAGCAACCTTGCTGGATCATATAACATCTTGAAATATGCTGAAAATAGCTACATTAATTTCAAGGAAAATTTAAAAGAACATTTGTTGGCCTCTGCCGTTGGGTGTGTTGGCAGGATAATGCTTCAAAACATATGGCCAAATTTTGTTTACTCAGTGTTTGTATGTTTGTCTTCAAATTAAGAGTCTCTAAATATTCTAGTGTAATATTAATTCTATGGCAGAAAATATTTATTTATTTTAAGTTTTTGCATATCTTCAACATAGGATCCAATAATTGAATAAAGAATAATTTGATGCAAATATGAGAGCATTGTAAAGGTATTTAAAACTGGATTGTGATCAAAAAAAATTTTCAGATGAGAGAAATGCACTTTGAAACTAATCTAACAAGTCAGTCACCTGCTTGACTCCCCTGTCAGAACTGCAGGTGAGATACTAACTACTCATCACCTCTCTAAAAAATTCCAATTGTGCCTTTCAAGGTGTTGTTATGATATCCATCATAAATGTTAATCACATCAAAAATAGTGCAGTGCAAATATTAAATCAAAGCTCAGGTAGACTATCTTATTGTATCAAAAAAGGTTTTGTGGATGGGTGGGTGGGTTATTTAAAAAACAACATAAGACAGTTATAAATAGTGAATATCAAAAATTTACATTTTTTCAGCTTCTTCTATAGGCGGATTGTTTGGTACTACCAGTGACTGTATTATGCGTTGTATATCTTGACAGGTATACTATCTTTTCAAAAGTATACAGTACATACCAAAAGTTTGGACACACCTTCTCATTCAAAGAGTTTTCTTTATTTTCATGACTATGAATATTGTAGCTTCACACTGAAGGCATCAAAACTATGAATGAACACATGTGGAATTATATACTGGACAAAAAAGTGTGAAACAACTGAAAATATGTTTTATATTCTAGGTTCTTCAAAGAAGCCACGTTTTGCCTTTGATTACTGCTACGCACACTCTTGGCATTCTGCTGATGAGCTTCAAGAGGTAGTCACCTGAAATGGTTTTCACTTCACAGGTGTGCCCTGTCAGGTTTAATAAGTGGGATTTCAAGCCTTATAAATGGGGTTGGGACCATCAGTTGTGTTGTGCAGGAGGTGGATACAGTACACAGCTGATAGTCCTACTGAATAGACTGTTAGAATTTGTATTATGGCAAGAAAAAAGCAGCTAAGTAAAAAAAAACAAGTGGCCATCATTACTTTAAGAAATGAAGGTCAGTCAGTCCGAACAATTGGGAAAACTTTGAAAGTGTCCCCAAGTGCAGTCGCAAAAACCATCAAGCGCTACAAAGAAACTGGCTCACATGAGGACCGCCCCAAGAAAGGAAGACCAAGAGTCACCTCTGCTGCGGATGATAAGTTTATCCGAGTCACCAGCCTCAGAAATCGCAGGCTAACAGCAGCTCAGATTAGAGAACCAGTCAATGCCACACAGAGTTCTAGCAGCAGACACATCTCTAGAACAACTGTTATGAGGAGACTGTGAATCAAGCCTTCATGGTAAAATAGCTGCTAGGATCCACTGCTGAGGACAGGCAACAAGCAGAAGAGACTTGTTTGGGCTAAAGAACACAAGGAATGGACATTAGACCAGTGGAAATCTGTGCTTTGGTCTGATGAGTCCAAGTTTGAGATCTTTGGTTCCA
>JAHUTJ010001928.1:0-15606 GCA_036250325.1 Characodon lateralis
TTTCTATGTGAAGGAAATGTAAATGTTAATGGATGTAGCTCCTTTAGTCGTTTCATCTAGAAAGAAAGAACAGATAAACTCTGAGCCAGTTTTCAAGGTTACAGTCTGAAAGAGAGCACATATAATTAGTTACAATAAAGCTCACTCAATCACCATGTCTAGGAGAGAGAAAGGGTTAAACACTAAAAGACAGGCCCGTGTGGATCATCGTCAAAACAGACCCTCAGCCATGCTTGACACAGTTTAGTATTCTTAGGTTTAAATATCTCACCATTCCTCCTCCAAACATTTTTCTTGTCATTGTGGCAAGGAGCTCAATCGTTTTCTTGTCCACCATTATAGATGTCTCCAGAAGGCATCTGGATTTTTCAAGTGGCTAGCAACACATTTCCGTTGGGTTTGAAGATGTTTATTTTAGAGCAGGTTCTTCCTTTTTGGTCGGCACTCTCCAAGTTCAGGGCATTGAAAAAATGTGCTTCACTGCTGACAGTGACAATAGTGTTGTCATACAATAGTATGCCTTGTTAATACATTTAAGGAGCTCTTTCTCATAGCTAAAACATTTCTACTTCTTTTAGTGGTGTATAAATGTACAAGGGACACTATTTAAAAACATCTTTTCTCTAAATTACTATTATTGTGGCATAAGTTCACAGAGCAAGCTTTAACCAATGATTGATATGAGAAATGAAATAGTTCAGCAAAAAAGACAAAATAAACCAGACTAATCAAGAGTAATTGTTAAGACTACAAATAGATTTACAAAGCTGAGTAATGCCAAAGCCTCTTGGGCTTTACAAAGAAATATATCAAAAGATAACATAAAATATTGTAATCAATAGAAGGCTTTGTTAGAAAATGAGCGCATAATGGTGTAAATATACATACAACAAATCTCCATTAACCTGCAGCATCAGTAAAACGCTGACTCTCTATCAAACAAATGTAGCACATATTCTAATGGCAACCTAATCACTAGATGAAACATTTGGCTTTCAAAGGTTTGAATAACGTTCACTACTAGGGTGAAGAAAGCAGATCTAGTCTGAATAGGATCCCCCACAGCTGATTAATGTCCCATCAAAAACACACTTGTAGCTTCCGGTTCAGGCCCACAGGGATGGATTTCTTTTTATGAATCTAGATGCATGTTGATTCCCATGGACCAGTTTGACCCAATTTAAAGATGCTGCAAGTGCACTGCTGGAATGTTAAGACCTTCGGTTGTTAGTGAACAGTAGACTTGCAAACAAATGGCCTAAAAACATGTTAAGACATAAAACAACTCGACCATTTACAGAACCATGACTATGACTCATTTTTCTCACCACCTGTCAAATGTGTATCCTCTAGAAGCTGCTTCTAAGTACCAATTTAATGATCAGGGATTATGGATTAGTGCTCATCCGTTGTTTGTTGCTCAGTAGCACCTCACATAGTATTTTAAAGCAGAATTAAGGTCCAGCTGCAGCTCTGGTTATAATTAAAGGAGGGAACCAAAACTATTGACAACAGATAAGCCAGAAAACCTCAACAAGTTGATGCTATAAAGTTCAATTGACTATAGTAATAAATCCCTTTAAATAAGAACATCTGCTTCTACATTACAGATATGATTTATTTATAAGCCTGTGATTTGAATTAGCACATTCCTACATCAAATAAAAAACAAATAATTGCAGATTTAAATAAATAATCTCAATTTCTATTGCAATTTTGTTCATCTTTCTTAAAGCATGACAAAAAGGTCACCTTTGTGAATTTTGGGCTTGCCATCTGATCATTTGGGTAATCCACTTGCACATATCACCAGAACTGCAAACCATCGATCTGACCTGCTGGCGCTCCTCATCTCCTCATCCCCTCATCCCAGTGTCTCATGTTGGTCCCAGAGCAATTAGCCTGCTTGCATCTGAGTCACCAAGTACACACTTGGCTAATCTCACTCTCTTTTTGCTTCCCCTCCTTTCTTTTATCGATTCTTCTGTCCCCCATTGGACATTTTGTTTCTTTTTTTTCTTATGAGAGTTTGACTATCTGACACATATAACTGGAGGTGTGACAGCCTTTACAGCTTTTACACTAATACCCTTTATTTGCTGTAAGAGGCTGCTGTTGGGAGCTCACTAATGGATATGCAAGTCTCATTCTGTCAAATCTTTGCTTGTGTGAGTACATGTGAAAGACTGCGTGTTCTACTGCATGAGAACATGGTGTGTATTGCAGGACCATTATTACATTAACAGAATTGTTTTTAAAATGATTCATCAGCAAATACAATGGAGCTATTGCTGCTCCACCAGTGCAATAGTTGAATGCTTTGTATTTAGAGTGAAAAAATAATTGTTTTAAAAGTATTTCTTAAGAGATGTTAAAAAGAGCCAAAATTTGTAAACATACCATTTTTAAATGTCCTTGGTTTATTTTGGACACTTCCATTATTTTACTTTACAGACAGGCAGGAAATCATTTCAGAAAGAACTACTAGGGTCAAAACTATTAGCCCTCCTGACGTGACTGATTAACTTTGTATCCATTCTGCTGGATAACAACCTGCAATAGTTTGTTGTTAAGTTTGTTGTTAGTTCTCAACAAGTCTCTGACACGTTTCCAGAGAAATCCCATCTGAGTGCAGGCAGATCTGCAATGTTCCCTTAGATCTTCTGAAGGTACCTCTTCCCCTGCAGAAATGTATGTTTTGGGTTACTTTGTTGGAAGACAATGTGATCATCCAGACCCAGTTTACTGTTGACTTCTTTAGGTTTTCTTTCAAATTGTTCACATTTTATTTTTTTTTAATGATTCCTTCCACATTGACAAGATGCCCGGGGTTGGCCTTCTACATCTGCCAACTTTGTTCTTTGCTGTGTGACTCTTTTTGAATTCCCTGATGTTACTCCTCACTCTAGCTCTTGACCTTCTCCTGCTTTATGGGGATCCACAATTCATTTTTGCAAGTCTAAACTGATGTGTTTTGTATTTGGCTTGATGCTTTCTCAATGGGGCTGCACAGTTGCACAGTTGGTAGCAATGTTGCCTTGCAGCAAGAAGCACCTCGGTTCGACGTCTGGCTGCTGGTCTTTCTGCATGGAGTTTGCATGTTCTCCCCATGCATGCGTGGGTTCTCTCCAGGTACTACAGCTTCCACCCACAATCCAAAAACATGTTTTTAGGTTAACTAGTCTCTCTAAAATTGCTCTTGGATGTGAATGGGTGTGTGCATGGTTGTTTGCCCCTGCCCTGCGATGGACTGCCTCTCGCCCGTAGACAGCTGAAGATAGGCACCAGCTCCCTCAAAACTCTGAATGGAAGAAGCAGGTATAGAAGATGGATGCATTTCTCAACGACAGCAGAAATGATTCAATTTCTGTGTGCAAACTGACATAATATAAGTATACAAAATAAACCTATAATGTTTAAAAAGATCTGTGTTTAAAAAGTTTGTTGCATTCTTTAACAGTGATTGGGAAATACATTTTAAAACAATCAAATTTGAAAGGGATGGCTAATGATTTTGTCTTATGCAAAACTTTAAAGAAATAATGCATTGTTACTCTTAACTAAATGGAGCATTCTCAGCATGGCCCCCTCCTCTGTCCTGGATAAAGTGACACTAGGGACTGTGTGGCTTTGGTAAATATACTATTTAACTTAAAATTCTACTTTTGGTGAAGAAAAGGACTCAAAGTTAAGTATCACTGAGGTGTTTATAAATGAAATCAGAAGAAGCCCAAACATTTTTACAATCTTTTAGAAAGGAAGCTGTATTGTCCATAGATGAGTGTTATTACTGTAAAATCTGTATATTTTATCTCTTCATTCCACCCCTGCTAAAACTGAACATGCTGGATTTGGAAATGTTGCCAGCCTTAAGGTAGGGAGTACTGCATTGTAGACAAGTGTAGACTGGTAATGCAATCATCAAACAAATTGTATTAACATCCAGAAGGTCACTAAAGAACCCAGAGCAACATCTAAAGCACTGCAGGCTTGCATGCTTTGGTTAAGGTCAAGGTTCATTATGCAACAGTAGAAAAAAGACTGGACAAAAATGGTGTCCATCGGAAAGGTCCAATGTGAAAACAACTACTGACCAAAAAATGACACAAAAGCCCATCTCACATTTGCCAACAAACCATCTTAAAGATCTCCAGGACCTTTGAGAAAATCTACTCTGCACTGACAGGACAAAACAGAAAATTTTGAGACGGTGTTTTCTTATTACATTTGGTGTAAAACTAACTCTGCATTCCAGAAAGGGAACATCACGCCTACAGTCAAATGTGGTGGTGGTAGGGTAATGGTTTTGGGCAGCTTTGCTGCATTAGGAACTGGATGACTAGCCCCAACTGATGGAACCATGAATTCCCTATCTGTCAGAACATCACTATGAAGAATGTTAGGTCATCAGTTTGTGACCTCAAGCTCAACCTTATTTTATGCCACAGCACAATTGTGTAAAGTGCATCAGCAAGCACATCTCTTAATGGCCCAAAAAAAATGAAGGTTTTGGAGGGGACAAGTCAAAGTCTCAAAGGGTGCCAAGGGTGTCACAACCAGTTATTAGTGGCCAATTCGTTTTCCACACAAGACCAAGTTCGTTTGGAAAGCCTTTTCCCCTAATACATGGTATCATTATTTGTAAACTACTTTTTTGTATTTACTCAAGTAAATCTTGTCTGATATTAAAAAACAAAGAAATCTGAGGCAAAAACAGCAGAAATCCACATGGGAGGCAAATACTTTTTCAATCCAGTGTATATCAACAGTAGAAACAATCTTATTTAGGTTTTCATTTTACCTAAATCTGATTTCATTTTGCAAAGCATTTTAAGGGACCCACAAACTTATACTTGTACAACAGTAAAATTAAAAGCCCAAGCTTAGAACTGCAGGGATCCTCACTTACAATATATCTTGATGAATTGGAAAGAGAAATATGGACTGCACATAGTTTATAAACTTAACAAAAACTAATCAGTGCTTCTTGTTTTACTTTCTGCAACTTGCAGCCAAAAGGCTAATGACACAGTTGCCTTCCAGCAGCAGAGTAAATGCGACCGAGGCTCCCTATGAGCTGCTGCCTGCAGTGACCTGGGACAGAGTCGTGCTGACTCTGTGAATCAGAACACACAGAGGCTGACTTGTCACAGTGCCAAGCATTCGATTTGTTTAGAGACACAATATGGCCATTTTGGCTGTGTGCTGAAAGAGATGCCAAGGGAGTCTATATTTGCTAGCCAACTTTCTCTTGTTGCTCTTCCTCTCTTATTTTTTAGAGTGAGGATGCGCTCTGCAGGGAACAATTGAAGAAAAAATGGGCTTTCATGGAGGATTCAAAGAGCTGATTCAAAGAGGTAATCAGACAAGCAGTGTAACTCAGCTTTTTGACACTTTAATAGTCTCCTGCTTGATTCATGACTGTCTGCCTTATATTATATTAATGTGGCAGCTTTTTGTGAAGTTTTATTTTGGACGTATGATTTAAATCTTTCATGCAAAACATCTGAAAAAAGACGTTACATTGTTAGAAGGATTAAATATTCATATTAATACTGAACAAAGAATCACACTTGATTTTTTCACATTCTGAATGCCGCTTATAGATTTAGCATCAGGCCCTTTTTCTTAATTTATTGGGCCACAGATATAGCAGTTCAGCTCTGAGACGATGTTTGGTTTCTCTGAAGACTTTCAACACTTGTACACCCAGATGCTCTCTCTCAGCTAAGCAACCCTGCAGAATATGTTCTATACATACTAGGTCTCCCTTTCCATCCTTTCTTTTTGTATTATGTTTATTGTTTTGAGACTGCCTGTTCAAACATGTTCCCTGTTTTTTTGGATTTCAATCTCTACTTTCCCTCTGGGGTTGTCCACTGGCCTTCCTGCCAAACTTTCTGTAAGTTCCTGTTTTTGTGTTTGGCACTAAAATAAGAAGGTGTCCAGAATTAAAGGAAAACAGAAAAAGTTTATTGTTCCATCACCTCATAGGTATAGAAACTTTACTCACATTTTAATAATGGCTTAATACTCATTGCTCCCCCAAAATGTTCACATGTTGGAGAAAAACGTTCTACTGAAATTATGCCCTCATACTGTGAATTACAGGCACTGTTTCTGTATCAATGTAACATGGCATGGAGGTGATCATCCTGCGGCTCTTCTGAATTGTTAAGCAAGTCTAGCTGCATTACAGTGTCTGGTGTCTCTCAGCTTCCTCCTGACAATACTACTTAGATCCTTTATGGGGTTTAAATCAATTGAGTCTCCTGGCCAATCAAGCACAGAGATATTGTGATCATAGAACCAGATGTTGGGACTTTTGGAACGGTGGGCAGGTGCCAAATACGGTGGGCAGGTGCCAAATACTGCTACAAAAAAGATACAAAAAAGACTTTTCAGCAGAGGATAGCATGAGGTGGTTTACATTTTCTTGGTAGACGACTGCGCTAGCTTAAAACTCAAGAAAATACAGTGAACCAACATCAGCAGATGACAAGGCTGTACAAATCATCACTGATTACAAAAACCTCTTATTGGATCTTGCGAAACATAGATTTTGTGCCTCTCCTCCCATTCTCCAAACTCTGGGACCTTGATTTTCCAAGTTTAATACAAAATCTACTTTCATGTGGAAAGGGGACTTGGACAACATTAATCCAGTTCTCCTTGTGGAGGGTGTGAGTGACTGTCTGCTGTATAACTGTAAAGTCAGCAGCCTTCTGTATATGGTTGTGTAGGCCATTACATAATCAGAATATAAAATTTCTGCATTAATTATCTTTTTACTTATTGATCTTTTGTAATATTTGAATTGTCTAAGAACTCAAGTTAGTTTTATTGATATTTATGAGCTAACAGAAATAAATGCTTGAAATACATACTCTGTGTGTAATAAAAAAATATATAACATATGAGCTATGTGAATTGAGTCACTGAAATATATTGAATTTTTGATAATATTCTATTAATTGAGAAGCATCAGTATAAGCAGAAATACCAAGCAAAGAACTAGCCTGCTATTAAGAGCTGCTTTCACTGTATGGCTCATATTATTAAGTATTTACATGTGGACATTACATCAGTGTTTTAAATCCAAACACATTATTTTCTTCTGTTGCATCATTTACTTAAGCCTAAAAGCCATGAGTCTGCTTTGATTTCTCTTCATGAATTTGATCACACAAACTTTGTACGATTAAATGCCTGTATGTTAAGTGCATTTGGAAACACCCAAAGCAGCTGTTTTTTGTGTTGTGAGCTTGACTTTATACATTCCAGCTTACTATATTATCAATACAGATGAAAGCGTGGGACTGAGGATGGAAGCAGCAGTTAGGCATTAAAATCAATTACCTATTTGGGCTCCTGCAGATTAGCAGATGTGAACTTGTTGCTGGTTATTAGTGACTGCAGCCCAATTTATTCAGTACTTTCTTTTCTGAATAGAGCTCAATTTTTAGCAAAACAAAAGTATGAATAATGATGCAGTCCAAAGCAGAAAAGGTTAGGATGAAGTAGGGGAAAAATAATTAATTACTGAATTAATTTAATTGTAGAACCAGTATGTTACCAATTTGGCTTTATTTGCATTATTTCATTAGTTAAAAACATTTGCCAATTCAAAAAAGGACTAGACATAAAAACAAATATATATCACCATGATGGACCTTTTTCACAGCCAAACCTTTGCAAAGTGTGCAGAATACAGATTAGCACTGCCTTGTTAAAAAAGACAGAATGGAGCTCCATCGAAAAGCTGTCGTCTTTTAAGGCACCAGATGTTTCTCTAAACTCTAAATGTAGTTTTCTTCCTTAATGTAGCCATAAGAGACGTGGGAATTACCTTTGCCAAGGGTGCTGGTACAATCTCAGAAAGTAGATCTTGGCTTTCGGACTTGTTGACATCAGTGTAACGTTTGCAACTACACTACAATGCCTCGTATTCAAATACCTTTCTAAATGTTCATATTCAAGCATTCCAATAACTTGTATGGGCGTAGATGCATAACTGAAATCACCCAGGCATGCAAACTGCTTCTGCAAACATTTGTAAAAGAATGGTTCGCTCTCCGGAGCTTAGGAAATTCAACCATGGTTGTGTAATAGGATACCACTAAAGTCAAATTGTGATACTGTATTTTCTTCCTACTCAACATTCAGCTGGATCATATCAAAGTGAAGGCAATCAGAAACACCAGTAAACAAGCCCAAGAGTGTTAGGTCCTCTGCACATGGTGTGCATCTGTCTACAGAGAAAATAGCTACATACCTCCAAGCTTAATGTAATCTCCTGACACCTCAAGCAATCTGGCCAGACAATAGTTGAACATCAGTCAGACTCACAAGACCTGTAGTTCAGCTTTTATGATGCCAAATGCCACAGTCAGTTTTTCAATTTGTTTTGTCATTTCGTTTTAAACCGTGATTTAACTGAATAAAGTTGACCCTTATAGCAAGCACACCGCTGGAGATATCATAGTACATATTAGCTTGCAGAACATAGTGTTGAAATACAGCTAATCCACTCAAAGTACAACTGTTTATTTTTTGTTTTTATAGTTATATATATTTTTTTTATAGTGGGGACAGTTTGGGCACCATGTGACTGTGTTCCAGTGTACAATGCAACGCCCTTAGATGCATAGGTGAACAAGGTTGGTTTTGATGAACTTGTCTGGCCAGCACAGACCTGTAAGCTGAACCTCACAAAGCAAGCTATGTCATCCAACATCGGTGCCTGACCTCATCAATGGTTGCCTGGGAGAAATGTGAAAAATTCCAATAAACACTCACATAAACCTTTTGGAAAGCCTCCCCAAATGAGATGAAGCGGTTATAGCTGCAGAGCATGTTAGGTATAGAAAGCCAGTGAAGTTCATGTGTGTGTGTACAGGCAAGTTTCTTCATACTTTTTTGTGTAGTTGGTTTATTATTTTATTTACATTTTTTATCAAGGATGCCGGCATGTTTTTTTTCTTTGTTGGTGTTGAACTAAAGAAGTAAACAGGGAACTGAGAAATTGGAAAATCAGTAACAGCAGGAAAATCTAGGAAGATCATATAAAAGAAACCACAAATTTCACAGCTAGTAGAAGTTCAAGAGTAAATCTTCCTTTTAACACGAGTTTGTTCTGCAAAAATAATTGGCCCGGAGAAAGAAAAACTGTGTGTCAAGTGTGACCTAATTAGTTAGAGCAGAGACTTTTAACATTGCATACTGTCTCTTAAGCAAATTACAGGCGAATGGATTGCAGAACTGCACCTCTTGTATGCGTCAATAGAGGAAAAAACACACAGCTTCTTCATTTGTTCTGTGGTTTATAAATGCCGTGCCTGAAAGGCAGCATCAAGACTGATCATGAAAATATTAATGATCTTTCTGAGATTAATTGCAATTCAGGGAAATGGGATATAGCTGATCAATAATAATTAGACGTCAGCTTCATAAGTAAATCATTCATTAGTAAAACTGATGTCAAAACCTGCACTGACTCTGTTCTTGATTGCATTTCACACAGCTCATTATATTCTGCTCTAATTTCTTTGTTTGCTCTAATCTCTTGCTTATCTATAATAGTATCATTGGGATGTCATACTCGTCTTCCAGTTGTCTTGGCAGTGAGGTAGAAACTTTTTCCCAGTAATGGGCTCGCTATTGAACATTAACTAGTAATTGAACAGTAATGAACTGTTCTGTGACCTGTGGTGTGTGAGTAATTGATTCTGAAAGCTGTGTTTGCAAGCACAATGTGTGTCTACAGGGTAGACAGCCGTGCACTGTGTAAAAGGCAGCTGTTTTGACAAAAAGGTGTTGTTGCATCTCTGGCCTATAGATGGTAATGCTGCACTGTTTGCTACTGAGTTAAAGCGCCACGAATTCAGTATGATGCAGCTTTAGGTGATGATCCCTCCTTAAATAAAAAGGCAACTCAGAGCAAAACCCACCAGTGTCCACCTCATATGGATTAAGATTTGTTTTGTTGTGTTCAGGGATTAATACACTATCTTGGTGTATGTTTCCACAGCTGTCTCCAACTTCACACTGCCTCTCAATTTTTTACCACTGCTCTCATTCCTTATATATCTAACTGTCATAGGGTGTAATGCTGGGATTTCATTTCTCTCCACATATTTCTTTTTTAAACCAGCCGACCCTGAGAAGTGATTGTCATCTGCTTCGGTTTAACAAATCCCACGACAGGCCAGTCTAGTTCTATGATTAACAGGGAACCCAAACAGCAAGAAAATATAAGTAAGATAAGCCTGAGCTGGAGAAATATTGAGACTGTCCTAACTCCTCACTAAATCTGCCTCTCTAATAAAACTGTGGACAATGCTTGAAACACAAAAAATATTGATAAGATACTATATTTTGTGGTCTTCAGCATAATGTAAAAGTAAAGACTTTAGGGGTGTATGGGGTTTTGTTGAGAGTTCACAGCATAAAGACGTAAATAAAGTTGAGTTCCAAAATGTGCAACCCCTATTAAAAAGGCAGTTGTTTTCTACTTGAAAAATTAAGGCCAAGATAGATCATTTCAAAAGTTTGTCCACCTTTAATGTGTCTTTTATGTGGTTTAATTTGACTGAAAAACAAGCAAATCTGTTAGTGGACAAAATATGCTTAAATAAGAATGCTGCAAAACACTGGTGGCAGGTGTATGAATTGGCAAAAGGTGTGAACTCAAGAAGACTAAATGGTAAAATTAAAGTGAAAGGTGCTTCAACGAAGTAAACCAGGTTTTTTATTCTTGGATTTGTTTTGCAGTAGGATTATAGGATATATGTTACAATAAAGATGGAAAATGTTTTTAAAATAAATCATTCTCTCATTTATTTTACACGACAGAAAACATGCATTTTAACAGTTTGCTATCCATCAGGTACTCAAGACTGAAAAAGGAAGCTGTTATACCTAACTAACCTTCAAAGAGAGTAAGGGATGCATTTATAAAATTTCTTTAGGGCATACTGAACAAACACTATCTGTGCTCTTATGATTACCAGTGGAGCTGTCATTCTGTGTCAAAATTCAGAAAAGTTTCAGAATCATTTTAAACAACAAATTAACAACATACTATAAAAATAACTTTTGGGTTTAAGGTTCTGCTAAACAGTGCTGCTAAAATAAAATTTTGGTTTTCCAATAGTATCTTGAACATACAGCCTCTTATACAAACTACTTGAATTATCAGCAGAGTTTGGGGGAAAGAAATTTTATAACTCATCATTACTGTTTAATAACTCAGTAATGGTGATTTTTTAAATTCTGTTTCCATGCTGTCAAATTAAATTTGTTCCAAACCTGAGCTTTTTGAAATTTTGGTGACAAATAAAAGTGACTCAGAGTGTTAATACTGATACAATTCAGCTTGCTAAATGGTGATTCACTGCAACATCTATGGACTCTGATGTTTTTCTTGTTATCTAAAGTTGCATTTAGTACCTTTCAAAAGTTTCCATCCCACTTTTTTCTGCACTTATCATGTTACAACCACAATCTTCATTACATTTTATTGAGATTTTATGATAGACCATCTGGAAAGAGAGCAGTGCATTTGTATTCAACCCTTTTACTCTGATACCCCTACATAAAATCCAGTATAACCAATTGCCTTCAAAAGTCACCTGATTATTGTCCAAAAGTTAAAAGTTTGGGGGTGTAATTTGACAAAATATAAAAAAGTTTCAGTGGGATGAATACAGGATGAACAAAGAAAACAAAGAGAAGAAATCCAAGAGGTTTCCAAAAAAGTTGGACATGTTTACTGAAAACCTTTTGGTATCTGCACTTTAAACACATGACAACAAATTTTTCTGGGTTCATGTTGCCCAAACCATGATTTTTTTGAAAATGTCTTCCTAAAAACTGAAACACCAACCTTCTGACACCTTTATGTTATTTAACTGACCCAACGCTACATGCTTTTGTAAGTTTGGAGACTGGTCCTTATATCAAGTACGAATCTACCTAACCTTTGTCATTTTCTGAGTGACTTTTTTCAACATCATACTTCCATCCTTTGCTTTGTAACCACCGTGCAAAAAGAACCATGATTCATAAAAGTTTTTATGTCAAATCAGTCTTTATTTAACATAGTGTCTGCTACAATAAAACTAATTGCTTTGGCAATTGTCCTATGATGCACGTCATCACCTTATTACATGTTACTGTTTGTTTTCAGCCCAGGTTCTTGGTATGTTTAACCTGCTTCTCACATTAAAGTGAGCTTCATATTTAAAAAGCTGCAAAAGACATTTTTATCCATTCTAGTTAGGTCAGACTGATGATGATGAGCTATAAAATTTCAAGTCTGCTTCAGCTGGGTTTATTATGATGGATTTTGTTTACTTTGTATTTTGTTCTAAAACATTTAAACATATTTTAATAAAAAAATTGTCAGTTTAATTTATTAGTTCTCCAAAACTCTGATAACCCAGGGTTCAAACTTGGAAGCAGGGTCGTTGTTTAACACTCCTCTCTGCAGCTTCTGTACCCCAGCCATTACCCTATTAAGACAATGTCTCACCCACAACCAAAAATGAATAGATTAAAAAAAAATCTAAAAAGGAGGAAATCATGTAAATCTCATAAAAATAAACACAATTCAGACTAAAAAGAAAAATAAAACAATTAAATGTGGCTTACTGAACATAAGATCTCTCTCTTATTGATTAGTCCCAGACCAATTCTACAACTCTTTTGAACATTTAATCCTTAGTTTTCCTCATCCAAATGCAATGCACTAAAACCACTTCTGTTTGTTGTTTTGTTCTGTCCACCTGGCCCTTACTTTCAATTTTTAGATCAGTTTTTAGACTTTTTATCTGATTCAGTGTTAAATACAGATAAGGTTGTTATAGTGGGGGATTTTAACATTCATGCTGACACTGAAAGTTATAGCCTAAATATATCCTTTAATGCTATCTTAGACTCAATTGGCTTTGCTAAAAACATTAGCAAACGTACCCACCTTTGTCTTAATTCTCTGGACCTTGTGCTGCCATATGGCATTGAGTGAAAAGAAATAACTCTAATAAATCTCCTGATAACCCTGTCCTGTCTGATCATTTTTAACGATCTTTGAGTTTAATTTAACCGAGTACTCCAAAACAGAAAGCGAATTTCATTATAGTAAATCATTATCAGACAATGCTGTAACAACCTTTAAAGAATCTGTTCCACTTTTAATTTCCTCATTATCACAGAAACACACAATGGAGGGCAATAATTTTGTTTCTTCCCCTTCACAAATTGATGCTCTTGTTCATAGTGTTACTTCCTCATTGCGTGGTGCATTAGACAATGCAGCCCCCTTGAAAAAGAAGGTAATTATTCATAGGAGGCTAGCTCCCTGGTTTAATCTGATCTATGTACTTTAAAGAACAATGTTAGAAAATTGGAGAGAAAATGGTGCTCTACAAATCTAGAGGATTTTTACTTATTCTGGAAAAACAGCCTACTGTTGTATAAAAAGGCACTTTGCCAAGCTAGAACAGCTTATTTCTCATCATTAATAGAACAAGAATAATCCTAGGTTTCTCTTTAGTACAGTTGCTAAACTTACACAGAGTCATAGCTCTGTTGAGTCATCCATTCCCTTAGCTCTCAGCAGTCATGACTTTATGGGATTCTTCCAAAATAAAATTGATTCTATTAAAATCAAAATCATTGACATACTCCAGAAGATGATTACTTCATCCTCAGCAAGCAAGACAACATTGAAAATAACTGCAGAACCTGATTTGTGTTTGGACTGTTTTGATCCTGTGGAGCTTCCTGAGTTATCAGAAATATTAGCTTCATCTAAACCTTCAACTTGTATGTTAGACCCAATCCCACCCAAATTATTNAACTTGTATGTTAGACCCAATCCCAACCAAATTATTTAAGGAAGTGTTCCCTCTGATTACCAGCCCCATTTTAGGTATGATTAACCTATCCTTAGTAAATGGATATGTACCACAGGCTTTTAAGGTAACTGTAATAAAACCTTTACGTAAGAAACCTTCGCTTGATCAAGATGATTTAATAAATCACAGGCCTATATCCAGTCTTCTGTTCTTATCTAAAATTCTTGAGAAAATAGTTGCTAATCAAATGTGTGAGCATTTACAAAGCAATGATCTGTTTGAAGAGTTTCAATCAGGTTTCAGAGCTCATCATAGCACTGAAACAGCTCTGCTGAAAGTCACTAATGATATTCTCCTAGCATCAGATAATGGACTTGTGTCTGTACTTGTCCTGTTAGATCTCAGTACTGCATTTGATGCAGTCAATAATAATATTCTCTTAGAATGGCTGGAACATGCTGCAGGGATCAGAGAGACAGCACTAAGCTGGTTTAAATCTTATGTGTCTGACAGATTCCAGTTTGTTAATGTAAATGATAAATCATCTTCAAATTTTGCTGTTAATTGTGGAGTACCACAGGGTTCAGTGTTTAGGCCAGTTCTTTTCACTATACATATGCTTCCAATAGGTAAAATTATCAGGCAGCATGGGATAAATTTTCACTGTTACACCGATGATACTCAACTTTACTTATCCATAAATCCTGATGAGCCAAACCAGTTGAATATACTACAAGCATGTCTTGAAGACATAAAAACTTTAAATTTTCTGCTTCTAAATTCAGACAAGACAGAAGTTGTCGTCTTTGGACCGGAGTCTTTGAAAAAGAAACTGCTTAGTCAGTCACTTAACCTGGATGGCATAGAATTGACCTCTGGTGATAAAGTAAAAAACCTTGGTGTTACTTTTGACCAGGACATGTCATTTAAATCCCATATTAAACAGGTTTCTAGGATTTTCTTCTCTTACCTCTGGAACATTGCCAAAAATTAGAAATGTCCTATCCAGGTGTGACTTTGAAAAACTAATCCATGCATTTGTTACTTCAAGGCTGGACTATTGTAATTCCTTACTATCAGGATGTCCACAAAATGCTGTTAAAAGCCTTCAGCTGATTCAAAATGCTGCAGCAAGAGGTCTGATGAAAATGAAAAAGAGAGATCATATTTCTCCTATTTTAGGTTGCCTTCACTGGCTCCCTGTTAAATCCAGAATAGAATTTAAAATTCTTCTCCTCACATATAAAGCCCTTAATGATTTAGCTCCATCATACATCAGAGATCTGATTGTTCCATACGTTCCTAACAGAGCACTTCGTTCTCAGACAGGCAGGTTTACTGGTGGTTCCTAGAATCTCTAGAAGTAGAATGGGAGGCAGATCTTTTAGTTATCGAGCTTCTCTCCTGGGGAACCAGCTCCCAGATTTAGTCCGTGAGGCAGACACCCTGTCTACTTTTAAGGCTAGGCTTAAAACTTTCCTGTTTGATAAAGCTTATAGTTAGAGTGGCTTAGGTCATCCTGAGCTATCTCTGTATAGGCTTAGGCTGCTGGAGGACATAATGACTACTTTCACTTACATTCTCATACTACTCTCCAATTTTGCATTACTTGCTGTGATGTCAGCTTTAACTTTACGTTCTCTCTCTTTTCGCTTCCTAGAAGCTACACCTGCCCTGACTCTGTATCTACCTGGGACACCTTCCTGTAGGGGGGCATCGTCCAAGCTTCTGCCAACAACTTAATGCT
>JAHUTJ010001929.1:0-15602 GCA_036250325.1 Characodon lateralis
GACTCTCTATGCTTCTCACTCCCTATGTTTTCACTCCCTAAGCTTGACCCCCTCTGCTCTATGTACACATTGCAGTTTACACACATAGATGGTTTATATTACACACATAAATAGTTTATATTCTACATTCCGTACTTCTCTACTCTTCCTCCAGACTTTGATTTCCAGATGAAATGCAAAAGTTACTTTCATCTGAAAAGAAGACTTTGGACCACTGAACAATTTGGTCCTTTTTGCATTTAAGATGCTTTGGATGTTTAGGACTGGCTTAACACAAGAACTTTGCCAGTTGTAGCCCATGTCTGGGATGTGTCTGTGTGTGGTGGGTGTTGAAGCTCTGACTTCATCCTTAGTCCATGCCTTGTGAACCCTCTGCAATGTTCCCTCATAAATGGACTTTGCTTCACTATCCATTTAAGGCTGCTGTTATCCCCTTTGCTTGCACAAATTTTTCTACAACAGTTTTTCTTTCCACTGAACTTTCCATTATTATGTTCAGATACAGCACTCTGACAACAGCTATTTTTTCATAGTAATGACCTCCCCTTGAAGATTGTCTAACAGACACCTGTCTTGTTCCCCATTATTGTGTGGGCCATAACATGCTATCAATAAAATATTTCTGCGTTAAAAATCTTTTTTTCATCCCTCTGTGAAATGTGGTACTTTTTCACAAACTGAATTTTATGTTTTCATTCGCTGGAAGTGATAATTACAAAATTATTAGAAATAAACACTTGGAATATGTACTATCCGATGTGCAGTAAGTCTGTATAAAACTTGAATTTCTAGATTTGAATAGTATTTCTGGAATAATTTTACTTTTGATGAGATTCTAATATAGTGAGATGCACTACACCATTTAACTGAACAAAAATATCCTTTTTCTTCTTTCGGTTTCAAAGTTATGCTGAATTAATCCTAACTAACTGGACTGTGGTGCAGTTGTCTCTGAGTTCAGCAGTTTGTCTCCCTTCTGAGATCTTATATATTTGTAATCCAGAGAAATTCACGGAGACATTCAAGCACAGGAGAGAACACTGGAAGAAATATTTCCCAGGCTGACAGGAAATATGGAAAAGGTTTCAACATCAAACAGAAAGCTGGGTAGATCCTTATGTGTATTGTAAAGGAAACCGCAAGGATGTCGGTCAGAGAGCTGAGTGGAGAGAGTCATTCACGCCCCAGTGTTGAAGGTGAATCGTGAAAGGTGTGTGTGGAGCTACAGGAGCAGAGTGTGTCAGTGTGCACACCTTCACCTGAAGCCATGAAGAATAGTCTTCACATGCAGGGGGAAAAAAAATGTGTGTATTGTGGGATTTTCATAGTCAAAAGCAGATTGGAATAGAAAAAAGGTGATCCAGAGATTGATAAAAATGATATAGAGTGATTGTTATGTCTTTATTTCTATCAGAATTAGAAGAAGACAATGAATCTGGTGTAAATGTCAGTGCTAAATACTGCCCGGAAGTTTACAAAATCTGGGGGGAGTCCACATGTCTGCATATTTGCATGTATATTAAACAGCTTTTGTTCAGGACTGTTTCTGTAACATTAAAGCAGAATGACCATTGAGAATGATATGGTAATACAATAACTTCATATTTTATATCAATAGGATGGTTTAAAAAAAAAATAAAACACGTGAAATTAAAAATTGAAAAGGTTATGGAAAAAAGCATCAAAGGGTCATTTACTAGGTAATTCTGTAATCTAGCAACACATGAGACAGAAGCAGAAAGAAATAACAATCCAGACAAGAAGCAAAGACAGGAAGACCTTCACTTCTATGTAATGAACTGTATGGACACGTGGTTTAACAATTAGTATGACATATTTTTATGACAACAATAATGTAGGGATTTCCATGTAAAACAAACAAAAAAAAAAGTCTGATAATCTGTATCATGCTCGGGCACCTCTTCATTTTAAACAGATGGATTTTAAAGTGGAAGCACCAAATGTGCTTTACAGAGTGAGAAACATACTGGAGTCATGTAATGTTCCGTTGCAAAGTAAAGGTGACATAATTACTATGCCAGACTCAAACGCAACAAAAAGGCTTTTCTGCACGAAAGTAAAACTATTTAAAATAAAATGGCAACTAAATAATAAATGATAAAGAAAAGGTTTGCGTCCTTTCGATGATCAAAAACAATCTAATACTGCTCCCCTAGTGGAGACCTCTCATATATTAAAAGCCGTGATACTAGAAAACAAATGTTTCTAGGTGGACCTTAACACAACATACAATTTGGTTGAAAAGTTACATGCTCTTAGTGCAGAGTAAGACCTTTCTAACAGTGTGGTTTGATGTAGAAAACCCCGTGATAAAACAAGATATATTCTGACGTTACCGCTTCATGTTTGATTATAATGGGGCACAGAGGTCATGCAGGATGCCCTGACATGTGACCTCATGTTACCTGGTTTCGACAGCCCATTTAGAGTCAATGTGTTTATTGTATCGATTGAAAGGGTTAATCAAAGTCATGTGATAACCATCTACCATTTAACGTTGAAACATTACTATTCTATTGTTAATGTGAACAGGAGTAACTGCTCATTTGGGACTAATCAAGATTATTTCTTGCCTCATGTGACATTTCACAGAATGACCTCTACTAACAAATTTGAGGACATTTATCACATTCAACAAGAAGAAAATCTAAGTTTCATGTCTTGACGTTGTCATTTTGGTTATATTTTATGGTTTGGAGGTTAAACTCAGATTATAATGGTATAGCACTAACTTGGGAACTGGCTGCGCGTTATCTTGTGTACTGGCGTCTTGATTTAGTAAAAACGAGCAGGAGGAAGGGGGAAAGTAGCATTTTTTGTCGCCTTCGCACATTATTGACGAGCAAAGCCTCGCTCTCCTGCGGCTTCTGCAATACACTTACAACATCCGCACATACATTTGTTTTTGATGCGCAACGGGAGGCCGGCCAGAGGATGTGCCGCAGACTGAAGTGTCAGAAAGAAGTGATTCATGCTTTATGTTTTATAGTGCAACTATATTAATTTGGTTTCAGATTATTAAAGAAAATTAAAACGACTCAATAAAATCTTAAAACATTTAGTCTGCGTGATTTCGTTCTCCAACCGGCGCAATTTATCCTAAATAGCCTTTTTTTTCTTAAATATTTTTGTTCTGTCGGATGATATCGATGTTCCTAGGTCGACACAAGCTCCGTCTTGTCTGAATCTGCGCATTAAAGGCCCATCAGGGATCAAACAGACACCTATTAGGCGGACAACCATAAACAGCAGTGGACCACATCAAAGCCAGGCGTTGTTAGTGACTGACAACATCCAGTGGGGATGCCCGGAAGGTGGGGCGCAAGAGATGGTTCTGTGACTGCTGCAAAGTATAAAACCTTCCTGGTTGTCACTCTGCCAAGAAGACGCATCTTGGGCTTTCTCACTTAAATAATGGCGTATGAGTTGTATTTTACTGGCGGCCGTGTTCCTGACATGATCTCGTTATACTCAGGACAGTACTGGCCCTCTACACCTCAGGAGGTGAACGACTACAGGTACCCACGGGAATCCAGCAGAGGTGAGTGAACGGAAAAAAAAAAAAACATTATTGCTTGTTTAATTTGAACCTTACCTAATTTTGGTTAGTCTTCTTTTATTTGGTTTGATTATCATTGTTTTACCAGAGATTTTAGGTATCTGCACTGGACTGTGTGTTTTGATTCACAAACTGAACTGAAGCAAAGTTTTAATTTTGTGTTATCTCTCTGCAGTGTACCTTGATGGTGGCTTCAGGAACCGCTCAGAGAACCAGCGGCGCAGGAAGCGCACCACCTTCAGCAAGGCGCAGCTGAGCGAGCTGGAGAGGGCCTTTTCCATCACTCAGTACCCCAACATCAAGATGAAGGAGGCTCTCGCTTCTTTGACTGGCCTGCCGGAATACAAGATACAGGTATGACATTTGTTCCAGATGAGTAAGGTGGTAAAATTATTTTTGGCCTTTTCGCTTCAATTTCTTAATGCCCAGCTTTTCTATATTTTAAACAGGTGTGGTTTCAAAACCGTCGTTCGCGCTACTTTAAGAACAAGAAACAAACAAGGGAAGCCCCTAACCTCTCTGCTGATAGCATCCAAACGGGGCTCATCAATACTACACCCTGCAGCCCTTCAACGCCTGACCTGGATCCATCATTCTCATCTACTCCCAGTCCACCGTTGCCGCCTGGCCACCCAGCCCTACCTCAGTCCACCAGTCCCCCAGCAACCCTGGCAGATCCATCCCTTGATCTGTTTGGATTCTGTTTCTCGCATGACAAAGATTCAACTGACTACTACCACAATTTGACCCCTCACTCTGGACTTGATGACTGGGATTATACGGAACTGGAAGCATTACTCGGATCTCCACAGGCAGCCCAGCCAGAGGTCAGCCACTGCGCTGAAGGTGCCCACGTAGAGCCCACGGAGGACCTCCGCAGTCAGCTCGAACACCAGAGGTCAAGCTGCAATGATGAGTCCTTGGACGATCTGGCTGATCTGTGCCTCAAAGAAGTGCTGCTCGACTTCAGCCTGTCTGATCTGGACATTTCCGCTGCTATGTTGGACTATATTCTGGCCTGAGAGATTTGACTTGTGATAAAGTGTTATGACTTCACAGAACAACTATTTAATTTAAAGTTTATGTCGCAAAATACCCCAAAAATAAAGACATGAAAACCACAGAGAAATCCCCGAGTGTTTTCTACATAAAGGCATGTGTGTGACACCTTGTCGTCCGGCGCCGTGGCTTAGTTGGTTAAAGCGCCTGTCTAGTAAACAGGAGATCCTGGGTTCGAATCCCAGCGGTGCCTTTTGTTCTTGTTTTTTTCTAATTCACACTTCACTGTAACTTGCCCAACTTTTATCTATTTTGCAAACCCGATTAACTTTGCGTATACAATAAGAGTGAGTGAAATTGAAAATAGTAAGACTGGGTAATGACGCAAAACGACACACCTACGTCTACCTCGCCGCCATATTGTGGGTGGAATTTTTGTTGAAATACGAGCAAATCAGTTTTGTTTAAAAGGGTTTTAGGTTAAGCTATATAAACGTGTTATGTTGTGCACAAAAAAAGTCGACTCCTTAACTAAAATTATTCTTTTTAAAACCAAAATAGAATAACTGGACTAAACACAGCTTAAATATTACAGGTATAAAATGTGTGGTTTGAGATTTTGGAAATAATGTCACTATAGGCGCATTTTAAGCTCAGCGTATTTTATGTTGGTTTTATTTGGCTCGTTCATTTTGTCTCAATGATCAACTAGGTCTAACATAAACCGATAGGTAATTTTTCAGTCAAAATTTGTTGAATGTCACCTACTCTGATATATCTGTGGTTAAATCTGCGTAATCGATGTAGTTTATGGGGTAGGTAAGAAAATACAAGAACAACACAGCAGGGAGCTACGCAAAAACGTCCACCGGAAGCAAACTGACTGAAGACTTCCGCAGTATAAATGCAGAACAAAATAAGACGGACGTACAATTTGAGAATTTTAGACAAAAACAATTGTCACGAAACGAGTAGAGTTACAGTTTGTAGATAAAAAATGTTTTAATTCAAGTTCAAACGCAGCCCAGCCAATCAGAAGACGCTCGTGACATGTCCAAATATCTTTTTTGTAAGCTGTTACAGTAATGAAAACACAAATATTTAAAACAATTGTAATATAAATAATATAAAAAACAATGACAAATACAGATAATACATTATCAGTGGTTATAGTTTTTATTTCGTGTGGTGTATTTTCTGGAGCTCTTTTGTCCACCAGAGGACGCAACAATACCAAGAATCTGAGAAGAAATCAGACGTTGTCAGCTCAGTATTACAAAGTAATGTACGATTTTACTCTAGCAGAATAATGTAGTGTAAGAGATAATAAAAGCACTTGGCAGTAATATTAAAAATGCATTTGAGGGTTAAAATGAAAAGGTAAACAGTTATGAAGAGAATATGCTTCAGGGACAGAAGTGAGTTAGGTATGAAACTGCCAAGCATACTCCCTAGATAGATCAGGATTTTTTTTGTAGGGGAGGTTATGTTAAAGCTTTTAGGCAGTTTGAATTTTATTTGAAGTAGAAAACTTAATTTGGTAGAACATCCAGATTAGGTGGACTTAGAACCTCAAACCAACTGCTACACAGAGAGGGGCCAGGATTAAACCAGACTTCTACATGTCTTTAAACAACTTCAGTCTCAAAAATGTCATAGCAGCTCATGTTAAGGTCTTTTAGGAACCTGTGACCGAAATTAAACCTGCATATCGTACGGGCTAATAAGTATTTCCAGGGCAAATGGTATTTAGAGTTGGTGCACCACAAAATATCTTCCTGTGGGAAACATGTATAGGAATGGAACATGCAAGGCAGATTAAATGCAAAAATATAATAGCTGCTTAAGTGAACACTATTTCACCATACCAATTGTATTTATGAAGCACTTTAAAGCGGAAACAAACTGTTACACATGACTGCATACTAAAAACATACTTTAAACTAGACAATCAGAGACTGTACACCTCCTCCTCCCTATGTAGGGGCCCCGAAGCCACAGATTCCTAGAGCTACCTCTCACACTAGGATTTACATTTATATCACTATTACAGTTTCAGCTAGAGTTTGGTGTTAGTTGTACATTTATTGCTTTATGTGTTACCTAACAGTAAAAAATTTTCAGTTGGCACTATATTTTTCCACATTCTTGATCACCAGATCCAGAACTCTACTGCAATGATCAAGAAACAATGCTGATGATAGAACATATAAGTATGTTTTACCTTAATGATTGTCAAACCTTTGTGCTTTGTTTGTGTGGAGTTAGATGCAAAAGGTTTATGGATTTCTCAATGGGCTAAGACAAGAAGGTAAAGAAAATCATAAGAATTCATCCGTACCTTTTTCTGCAAAATTGCTAACACACAGGGAGACAGAATGACAAACTCAAAAGAAACCATTCATCTATTCGCATCCGCTTCTTCCGTACAGGGTCACGGGGGAGCTGGTGCCTATCTCTAGCAGTCTACAGGTGAGAGGCAGGGTTCACCCTGGACAGGTCGCCAGTTCATCACAGGGCAACACAGACAGGACAAAAAAAACCATGCACACACCCATTCACACCTAAGGGAAAGTTTAGAGAGTCATGTTTTTGGACTGTGAGAGAAAGCCGGAGTACCCAGAGACAACCCACACGTACAGGGAGAACATGGAAACTCCGTGCAGAAAGACCCCCAGCCGGGAGTCAAACACAGCACCTTCTTCCTGCAAGGCAGCCCGTAAAAAGAAACAATTTCTAAAAATATGACATAAGGCCGTTGATAAATTCAACGCAGTAAAATCATTTACAACAAATAAGGTCAAACTAAGGCTACGTTCACAATGCAGGTCTTAATGCTCAATTCAGATTTTTTTTGTGAAATTTGATTTTTTTGCGTGGTCGTTCACATTTCCAAATATATATGACTTGTAGTGATCTCCTGTGTGAACTGCGTTCATAAAACATAAGTGTCCCACACGCGCAGTAGACGAAGCAACAAAGTCACATGTAGCGAGCGTGCTTAGTGTTTGCGGAAGTAAATATGGATGGAAATGTTGGACTGTATCTTGCGATTTTTAAGTTTTCCAACCGGAGCCAGCACATTAACAACGCAACATTTTTCTTGCAATATTTTATTTTATTTTCCTTTGGCATTGGAACGTCTATACCCCCACTCGGCCATTTCTTGGGAAATGCTATCAAATATTGCCCTGTTCCAATAAGACCCATCGAGTTTTGGCCTGAAAAGAGCTATCCCCCCAAATATTAATTAAATGAGAAACATCGCTTTCTCTCCATTGACTGCTCCATTTGAAAAGATCAGATACGCATCACATTTATCACCACATATCCAAGTGGCCTGGATCGTTCGGACTGTCATGAAAAGCTTTGATACATTTCGCATAAGGGCAAAAAAAAAAAAAAAAAAAAATCGGATTTGAGTCACTTCAAGCTGCAGTGTGAATGTAGCCTTAGACTCACTGAGGTTGAATGTCAAAGAATAAAAATGGGGTTTAAGACAAGTTTTAAAAGCTGGCAGTGAAGTAGGCTCTATGATGTGTAAGTGTAGGTTATTCCACAGCTGAGGAGCAACAACAGACAATGACCTCTGCCTTCTGAGCTTTCTCCTAGACATTGGTACCTGCAGGAGCTGCTGTTCAGGCTACGTGACCAACCAAAAACGTAAGTAGGGCTGATTAAACTCAGAGAGGAATGGTTTTGCAAGATCTATGAAACATTCAAAACTAAAAAAGAGAATTTCAAAATGAACTCCAAAATACACTTGCAGCTGATGGATTGAGGCCAAAGCAGGTCTGATGTGTTCAGTTTTTATTCAACTTTCAGTGGAAGTTCAATTTGATTTACTTTAATGCTGATTTTTCATTTAGGTTCTACACCAGTAGACCACTGGTGGCACACCACCACCTGCTTCCATTTCCTGTGTAAATAATCATCATATTCTGTCTAAATTATTACCAAAGGCAAATATGACAGCTTTTGCGCAAAACTCTATGATTGTTTTGGGACTGAAGTTTCTTTTAGGATGGTAGAACCCTGTTTTGGTCTTGTCCGCCTCCTGGTCTAGCAGTTAGTTTTAGGATTTAGATCAAACTAATCTGCATTTGCTGTAAATGAAAATGATAAAAGAGTCATCTTGTGTAGATCTTAACTGGTATCTTTTTACAGTACCTTACTACAGAAAACCTGAACTATCCCATTAAAGCGTCATAAATCATGCTAAGTTTCAGCACATGCACCTGAGGGGTGCATAAGATAAATGCAGTAGTAGGAAATTATCACTGGGTTCAGGATGTTTGTTACTTAGAGATGTAATATAGACAATTAATGGATGTGTCTATGTTTTAGCTGGCCTATCTTTTCTCTGCCCTGGGTAAATTGGTTGAGTCTTCATGTTCACAGCCCAGCCAGTATTTTGCAATGGATCTTGGGTAAGGAGGGCTGACGGGGTCCACACGTTTTGTCCGCAGTGACACTCTGTAGTACATATCTGTCAACATAAAAACAGACAAGCCAAAAAATAAAGTTAGGGTAGGCGGTTCAAAAATGAGTAAATGTATTGAAGTAGTAAATGTTTAAAAATAACTCAGTGTAATCATACCTTGCTTGAAAAAGTAGACATTTTGAACAGGGCTACTTTTGTAATCCTGCACCGTAGCTACTTCAGCAGTGTCGCTGTAATCTAGGTTACGGTCAAACAAATCGTCATAGAACCACATATCGTCAAACACGTAGCGACTTTGCCTTCTGTGATGCGGGCCACGTCTCTTGCCGGGCCTCCTTCTCCGCCCTCTGGCCCCCCGCCTTGCTTGTGGAGAAGATATTGTGGGCTTAGGACTGAGAGAAACTTTTCCTACCAATGCAGCATCCACAGCGGGCCTAATGCCTTGCCAGTCCCTAATGGTGAGTTGGGGTCTGGTGTTGTGAGTGTCTAAAAGAAGAGGAAAAAATAATAACCGGCAGAAAATTAGTAATAGTAAATGTTTATAAAACATACTGTGCAGTTACCAGCCACTTTATTTGATGCACACGGGTGGACATTCGTTTGTCCTCAGAACTGCCTTATTTTATTGTGGCGCAGATTCAAGAAGATGCTGCCAACATTCTCAGATGTTTTAGTCCGTATTAACAAGATAGCATCATGCAGTTGCTGCAGATTTTTCTCCTGTTTCACCACATCACAATTGTGTTCTATTGGATTGAGATCCAGTAACTGTGGAGAACACTGGAGTACAGTAATGTTGCAGCTAAAACTGAGACTCATTGCCCTAGAAACACTTTTTTAAATTCTAAATCTATTATTGTCTAATTTCAATAAACCTGTGTGTGTTGTATCCTCAGTTTCAGTATCCTGTCGTTTTCTGAGAGGAGTGTCACCCAGACAGTGTGGTATTCTTCCACTGTAGTCTGTCTGCGTTAGTGTTTGATGTGTTCTGCATTTAAACTACTGTGTCCTTTTAATCATCTCAAACCAGTGACAGGTGAGGGAACACACACACACACACACACACACACACACACACACACACACACACACACACACACACACACACACACACACACACACACACACACACACACACAGTCATATTCAATCAATTAGAAAATGCTTTCTGATGGGCCTTGTTTGTCAGATTAAAAGTACCTTTTGAAAATAACCTTTAAGAAGGTATTAAACATACTTTTCATTAAGCCCACATTTCTGCATTGACAATGTGTTTGTTAGACCTCTGATGTAATATTTTGATCTTAAATATCTTGTTTTCATTAGCTATAAATGGAAAATCATCAAAATTAACAGAAATAAAGGCTTGAAAACACCAGTCTGTGTGTGATTAATATATATATATAATGTGTTTACCTTAGTGATGGAGTAACTGAAATAAATGAACTTTTCAATAACATTTTAATTTATTGAATATGACTTGATGCAAGCACAACATATCTGGGTCTTACAGGAGCTTCCAAAGAGATCTGTGAAGAGGTTCTCCAACGGCTGATTGCAGAACAGGTCTGTGTATTGGGTAAACAGAACAGACGGAGAGGTTCTGCTCATATAGATGCACTCTTCATGGGATGGCTGGTGCTTGAACTCATACTGGTAATACTTGTCACCTGAAAAATCAAACAGACGTTTTTTATAGTGATTTTTTTACGTTTGTTTTTATTTGTTATTAAACCAGTATGTATTAAATAAAAAACAAGAACCTATACCTTTAAAGAAGTAGGCTTTTTCTTGCCCTCTGTGACTTGGTGCAGGTACAGCAAATGCTGCATCCAAATCATTTGGAATGCCTTCAAAGCCGACAGAAATGTCCCTCGGATAGTCCTCGTCCAAGACGTCACCGTCAAATCTCCAGTACTGCTTGCCCTGAGACACAAAATATGCAAAGCCAAATGGTGTGAGCTTTGATAACCCTGATCAAGAAATCCTTTAATAGAGAACAACTTCTGGAGAAACAGTAAAAATGTACTTGAAATATCAGTTTTAAAGATTTATAACAAATAAAATGAAAAAAAAAAAAAGTGGTGCACATTTGTTATCAACCCTTTGATGAAATCCAGTCCGATGGTAAATTAATTCAACTGTTCTGTGAAGGCCTCAGTGGTTTGTTAGATAACTTCAGAGAACAAACAACATCACAAAGACCAAGAAACACTGCAGATAGGTCAAGGATCCAGTTCTGGAAAGGTTTAAAGCAGCATTAGGTTATAAAACAATACTTACTCATGAGCCGCAGAGATTCACAGCTCATGGGAACATGGCAGGACAGCTATTAAGCATTTTATAAATCAGACCTGTATAGGAAAAGCTAAGGTTGAAAAATATTTATCAGAGGTCTTCTGAAAATTTGTAGGGCTGCTAACAAAAATTAACTAACAAACAATTATTTAGCTGATTGATTAATCTGTAGACTTTTCTTTTTCGATTACCGATTAATAATCAGACAGCAAAATGTGCTTCATAGATTTGTTACAGGAGAGATTTGTTACAGGATTTGTACCAGGTGAAGCTAAAGCTGTGCCACTTAAGGAGTTCTGGATAGAGCAGATGTTTTTTCATCTTAAATGCAAAATGTATGTTTTAAAGTCAGTGTACTCCGCTTAAGGACACAGATGACTAAATTGATTGAGGATTATTTCAATAATTGATTAATCATGACTATTCTGACTAATTGTTTCAGCCTAAAGAATTTGCTCATCTGACCAGAACGTGCTCTGGTAAGATGAGTCCAAAACACAACTTTTGGCCTACATGCAAAAGGCCATGTTTAGGAGAAAATTAATCAGAAGACATGTAAAACATGGTAGTGGCAGCATAATGCTGTGGGGATGCGTTTCTGTGAGGATATACTACTTTGTGTTGTTCTGTCACATGAAATGTATATGTTTGCTGATATTTTACAAAATTTCAGACATAATTTCAGACGTGTATTAAAATTGTATTATTTCAATTAGTTAAATTCATTTTTATTCACAAAATGTCTTAGAAAACCAAAAATGGATTCCCAATTTATAATTGGAAAGCAGGGTAAATGCAGGGAAAAATCTGAATATGTCATTTTAATCATCTTTTAACAAATCCTACTTAATGAGAGGGGATGTTTCTAACAAGTAATGTTTTAATTTATCTTTTTTGTTTTAATGACCATCATGGTTTGAAACTCTACCACACAAGAAACTACATGCAGCTTTACCTCATGAACCTTATATTGCTCATTATTCTTAGCAATCCACCCTTTTGCTGAAAAAAAAACTCATTTACTTATTACTTAAACTTATTATAACAATTCAAATGTAGTAATACCAGATTCATAAACATCACATTCAGTTTAAACGACTGAATGATTTGGTATAAAAAACCATTTTCCTAGATTTTGTTAAAGTTCGAAGTAAATTCCCACCTTGAAGATGTATGATTTTCCCTGGCAGTTGATCCGGGTGAATGCAGCGCTGACGGGTCCTTGGATTCCCCACACCTGCTCGATGAGTTTAGGGTAACCAGGAAGAATCGACTTGTCATCCAGCTCAAAGAAATATTCACCTGAGAGAGGTGAAACCAGTTGTTAGAGTTTCAGATAAGCTTCGATGCGGTTTTGTATCTCAAAAGTACAAGTTTATTGAACCCTTCCCAAAAAGTCACATTTACAAGCCTTGAGACACAAACGGGTCCTTGCAGATAAAGTGCTATGAAAACCAGATATACAATTTCTTACACTTTCAGGCTTAAATAATATAATGACCATTTGAAAAATAATTTAACATTTTTGTGCCATTTTTGTCACAATAGCACCCAATCTTTTATCTAGAAAAAGAGAAACATGTTTATAAAGTTTATAACAGAATGTTTGGTGTGAGTGTGCTTCACCAGTGCTATTTTGTGTTGCAATTAACTAAATACATTATAATAATTCATTTTATGATGCAAGTCAGTAACCAAATGGATATATATATATAGATCTATATATAGATCTATATATATATATATACATATAGATGTATATATAGATATATACCTGACATCTATATATATATATATATATATATATATATATATATATATATATATATATATATATATATATTTTTATATATATATATATATCACAGATATATATATATATATATATATATATATATATATATATATATATATATATATATATTTACATAGATGTCAAGTATATGAAGTAATGATAGTCATTTGATAAAGGAAAAATCCCTGATGAAAGACAAAATAGAAACTTCACGGTTATATCATGAATGCAATAGATTAGAGCTATGAAGCTTCGACTTGTAAGTGCTGAGATCTATTTAAAATATGGACATATAAGATTATTGAAATGTTTCCTTGTAATGGCATCTGACTTTACAGTAAAGTCCCAAAATATTAAAAGCCAAATGGGGACTTCCAACCTTGAAGACTTGGAGCTCATCATCAAAGATAAATCATTAAAATACCAGTGGAAACATAAAAAAAAAGCTGCTCAGAAATTATGTCTAGAATTTCATGTCTAGATTTTACCTCTAAATGCGTAAATCGAACCGTTCTTCAACTGCAAGAACGCATCAAAAGGTTGCCCGCTGCAAGGCTCTGCGTTGGGGTCAACGGTTGGCGAGGGCCCATAGCTGATGTTGGGTGGGGGAGTCAGAGAAGAGGGCACCGTCGGCGTGACGGTGTAACTATATGTTTCCTGGTTCACCATGTCCTCTGTTTCTTCAAATGTGTCTCCTCGAGAAACTTAGAGCAGAATATGTTTCATGCATGACACCAGTCAATTTTAATTATTGCGTATTTCATTTAAATAGAATAAAGATCTTATATTCCAAGAGAGCACTCACCCTTTTTGGGGCAAATAGTGTAAAAGTCCTCACAGCAGCTCATGTAATATACACACATGGAGTCACATTGGCATCTGTTCTGTGGGCTGAAGGAGCCACAGCGACCCACACAGGACTCTGTGGGAGTGCAGTTTGTTTGTTTCAGTCACAAAGTGCAGATTTTGATCAGAGGTCACAGCAAACATTAGAAGAACTGCCCAGAGTATTTACTGAGGAAAACGTGCCAATTCAACAACGTAAGACACTTCCCTATCAGTACAGTGATGCTTTTTAAATACTAAAGGGGCAATCAGCAAAATGGCTCAGAAACACCAATATTCAAACTACTTGTACACATTTTTATCTACTGCATGATTTATTTGAGTCTGGCCTACTAATACACACTGTTAGTAATGTTTGACTTGAAATAACAGATTTAACAACTACATCAGGAAATCTATTGTGATGGATCTGCATGAGCTGATGTTTGATCTTTTGGACAAAAAATGTCAAATGGTTAGACTTTTCTTGCCGGAGTGTTAAAAATTTGTTGCATATGTGGAGTACAGAGTTATTAAGAGTAAAACTTCTGAAAAAGTTTAACTTATTTTTGAATTTGTTTTTTTGCCAAAATGAAAAAAATATCCAAACAATAATGGTCGTAAACTTGATTTTGCACGTTTTTCTTGGTGTTCTTTCCTCGTCCTCTAATATTTTCTTTTTTAGGGTTATTCCCTCTTTTCACAATAAAAAAACAGGCAAAAATAAATAATATGAATAATTTTAAAAGCAACCACCGCTAAATGAAGTGTTATAATCATTGTAAAGGTACAACAAACCTAAAACAAACAAAGCTATATAAATGAATAAAAAAGAATCCATATTGGTAGAAATGTAACATCCTAGTTATTTTAGCCATAAACCAAACATCCTCTGTCAGACATACCTTCTGCTCCAAAAGTGGTGTCCAGCAGGAGCACCAGGCCCAGCAGAACCACTGCTGGCGTCATGGCCACGCAAAGCAAAACTCAAAAATTATAATCAAATAATTGTAGAAATACTTTAATTTAATCAAATAACAGCCAGTGGACTAACTGATGTGTTTGAGCTATGTGCCCCACTCTGTGAAGAGGATCAATAGATATTTTTTTAGAAGCTGCTGAGCCCCAGGCGTCTGCTCTCCTGATTGGTCAACGCTCGGCTGTGAGGATCATTAAGCTGAAAGGTATGACCTCCGTCCTGTCCATGACAGATATGTCCTCCGAGGATAGCACGAACATTAATGACCATGTAGCTTTATGAAAATATGCAAATATGTGACATATGCGATGTATGTATGTATGTACAGCGCCTTTGTAGTTTGGAAAGAGAGCAACCAAAATTTCACTTGAAACATTGTATAACCGCTGCAGACTTTCTATCCTATTGACCTCTGGGATAAATAAACAACCAAAAACAAACACTGGAGTTTTTTCCTCCAGATTTAGCCTCACTATTACTACTTTAGTCTTTAAAAAACACATAAATACTTCAAATGTGTGCATACACGTATATAGGATCACATGTGTCAATTTTAAATATTTTGAGACACATTTTAAATCTGTGGAGTTTTTTTCTTTCATTAAATGTTTAATAGCAACTGTAAATCTTCTGGTAGATGTTTTTGATGAAGCACCATGGAGAGATGCAGAAAGTGTCCACA
>JAHUTJ010001930.1:0-15596 GCA_036250325.1 Characodon lateralis
CCTTCAGTCTCACAAACTGTGGTCTGTTTGTCAGGTAGTCTTTGATCCAGGAGATTGTTGAGGCCTCCACCTGAGTCTTCTGGAGTTTCTGACAAAGCAAATCAGGTTGGATTGTATTAAATGCACTCCATAATAATATTTCCTTAAATATTATTTGAATTAGGCAAAGCCAGCTAATTAAACACCATTAAGACCCATTTATCCAAAAGGTTTTGTTCTTATTTTGTTCTTTTTATTTTAATATTTCTTTAATAATATTTCTTTAAATATTACTTTAATAAATAAAGGCAGAGAGAATTTGACATCCAGAAGGTTGGTTTTATTCAGCAAATCAGTCTTTAAAATGTTTTATTAAAATAATGTTTTATCTGAACTTGCATTGTGAATGGTTGTTTGAAGGTATACCAGTTATTGCCCAAGTTAGCTCTAAGACTAACTTAACTTCCTTTCCAGATTCTTCAAGATAGTCCTTGGTTCTCAGACATTAATAACATTGCTTGGTAATGTTGCATCACACTTTTGGTCATGGTTTTCAACTATGTTTAATTCTCTTGTTTATATTGTACATAGCCCTTAGTCTTTCTATTCTTTCATTTTGCTTGGTATTTTAGTTGGGTTGTTTTAGCATAGTAAAGAGTCTTTGAGTTGACTTATTTTTGTTAATACATTTTTGTATTTTAAGAAATTGTGTGAATTCATTCTGTGTGTACAGAGTTTTGCTGTTCAATAATGCCAGAGCTTGGCTCATTCCTTTCAATTTTGTCCTAATACCACGGCCTTATTGGGCTGGTATTGACAGGACAACCCTTAACAGACCGAAATATAATTTCATAAAATATTAAAGTTTTAATATGAAATATTAAATAGTATATTCTTATTCATAATCACAACAGTGTTTTGCATGGTGGCCCAAAAAGTTACATTTTAGTTTTATTTGGCCAGTGCACCCGCTTACACATGTTTGCTACATAACCTTTTGAAAACTAAAAACTTCCTCTGGTTTTCTTTCTGCAATTTGTTACTTATTGCAACTCCTCCAAAAGAGACAGGTTTGTAAAGTGCATAGCTAATTGCTGTGATGTCAATGCATTCTCCTGCCTGAGCTATGGATATCTGTAGCTTCACCTGGGTTACTATGATTTCCTTGTCTGCTACGATGATAAATGCTCTTTTTTCCTTGGTTGACAGTTTAGATGGGCCATCATGTCTGGAGAAATTAACAGTTGTGCCATTCTCTTTTCATTTTCAGACGATGGACTAATCAGCATTCCATGATATGTTCACAGCTTGTAACATTGTTTTAAAACCTAGGCTCGCATTAAACTTCTCCACAACTTCCCTGATCTGTCTATTGTGTTAATTCTGCTTCATGATGGTGTTTGTTCACTAACAAACCTATGAATCCTTAACAGAACAGCTGGATTTATGCAAAGGCTGAATACAATTTCCACTTTGTATATTTCTATTTGTAAACAAAACTAAAATCATGTGTCATTTTCCTTCCTCTTCACAGTTATTATGCACTACTTTATTGCATATAATCCATATATAATACATTGGAATTGGTGGTTGTATGAAGATATTTAGAAGCTGCCTTTAAACGGTTGTTCAAACAGGTGAAGGTATAGTTGTTTACTTTTTTGCATGCATTACCACTACTGTAATACATGTTTAGAAGTACATAAAATGGCATAGTATGGCACAAAGAAAGACATAAACAAATATGATTTCCAGTAGCGACAAGAAATCAACTTTAAGAAAGGTAAATGCGGCAAACAGAACAAATATTTAAAAAAGTGTAAAAACTAAAACCATTTAGATGAGGAAAAACACATACATACAGAGATAGAAATAGAGCATTAGGAGGGTGCAGTAGAGGGTATTGGTCAGGGAGGGGAGGGGGTCAGGCTATAAGAAGCCTCTGTATGACTGATATTGAAAAGTAGACAGGCACCTCTTACGTTTATGCGCGCTTGGTACTCGGCACTACCAGCCGAGTTTCGTGCGGCGCACCGATACACTCCTCCGTCACGAATCTGCGGGCTGCTGACGTTTACGAAGCTAACGGTGCTCCCATCGGAGAGAGTATACTGGCTGGATCTAACGCGTGACAGATCCCGGGCCACAGGCTCGTCATCCAGGGTCCACGTGATTGTAGGTGGGGGGGCTCCTTTGGCAGCACACATCAGGGAAAATGGCTCACCAGGGACCACCACCCGTTCACTGAAGGAGGCGACGATACGGGGCGTACCATCTAAAAAAAAAAAAAGGGAAAGAAAGAGGAAATAAATCAACTATGACTCTCAATACTTTATTGGAGCTCTTATTTCTTGTAGGCACCCTTACCAAACACTTTGCCTGCACTATCAAGCAATTAGTTTTAAGAACAAAGTGCTTTGTGCTGTATATTTCATGATATCTACCCACCGGTAAGGTTTTCTAGGACTCTCTATAAACCACTGAATGCACCCCAGATTTCTGTGATTGTGTGGACTGTGTGCAGCAGCACAGAAAACAATAGTCAGAGTTTAAGGCCAAACACATAGCAGTTTAAGGAAACAATGGGTAGGATCATGAGCACTTAATTTTTTTAGATTTACGTTTTCTTCTCCTACTTTGAGCAGAGTGTTTAAACCAGCATATTATCACCCCCTATGAGGCTATAATAAAAACAGTATATCTCTGAGTTAAGAATAGTATGAATAAGGGCACTTACTTGTCTACAAGGTACCAGCAGCTTGTTTTTTATGGATGTTGAGAGGTATGTCAAAGCTGCCATTGGTAAAAGGGGGTTTGTACAAAATACTTATATCCTGGTACTGACAATTGTGCCACCAGTAATTTTGCCACCAGTGATATTGTTGAAAACAGTTCATTTTTACATTTTTCCCTACTGTATATATATATATATATAAACAAATTAAGGGTTCAATTTTTCAATATTCTTGGTGAGTTTACTGCAATATAAGTTTAGATTCTAACACCTTTACCATAGATGCTAGTGAATCTGTCTGGCACTGAATGTACTGAACTGCAAAATTTCTGGTTAAGCTTTTAGATGTCCCCTCTCAGATCAATAAATGATCAGATTGCCAATTGACTACAATACAGTTTTGACTCATTAAGCAAAAGCACAACAACCTATTCTCCAAGAATTTAATTGGTCTACATATGTTCTTTAAATAATGTTAAAGTATTGTTTTATTCAGACTAAAAACAAACTCCTACTCTAAGTATGATTAGAGAATAGTGCATAATTTGATTACAATTTAGTGCAGTAAATTGTTGGTAATCAGTTTTTCTCTTTACCTTCCAGCAGTATGATGGAGAAGTCCTGGGCAGTCTGGCCCTTTCGCGAGGCAAAACACTGGTATGCCCCAGAGTGTCTTTTTTGTGCAGCAGAGATGAAAAGTGTCTCATTGTGAGCTCCCTGGATGGAAAAGTGCTGATCAGGCATCACAGGTTCTGTGTTACGGTACCAGGACACACTAAAGTGGGGAGAACCCTGGACGGCACAGGAAAGGATTACTGTACTGCTGATCCCCGTCTTCAGGTTCTTTGGAGACAAAGTGACCCGCAATGGTTCTAGAAATGGGAAGAAAATAGAAGACAATAGCACAGATGGAGGCAAGTAAGTACCTACATATTGAGAGAATAAAACTTTATATATGTCAGCATTTCAGGCATAAGATGGACATTTTTTTAGGGGTAGACTGTGCTGACTAAGCAACACAAATCATATTTTGGTGTGTGTGTCTTGTCTTTGCTTCAGTTCATGTTTCTGTCTGCATGGGTGTGTGTTTGTGTGTGATTGAGAGTGTATTCTGAGTAGCGAAGAAAAACCGAGACAGGAAGACAGAGGGGAGAAAATGTCAGTGAGCAATAAAGCAGCTGGTGTGAAGAGAGAGGGGGCTGTTGAATTTGTGTGAGAACATGTGCCTATGTGCATGGGTAAGATATTTTCTTCACATGTTAAAAATTCATGTACATTATCTGTGACTCAAAATCTTAACTTACCTTACATGATTTGTCATTGAAGGTTTTGAAGGTTACACAGTGATGTGCTCTGTGGTCCCTCTACCCAGCATTCGCTAACCCTTATCTTCTTCCCACCCAGCAACAACAGACCTCTATCCATATTACTCACAAGTATGACCTCTTCTCAAGTGTGGCTCCATCTTGCATCTGTTCCACTGATATATAATATTAAAAATTGCAGTTTTTCTTCTGCTTTTACATGTTATGTCAATAACATAATAAAATTGCATGGCCCCTTTCTTTTCTCATTCACCATTTATACCCTTCCCGGATGATTGGTATTATTGCTAATAATTTTTGCTCTTGTTTGTTCAGTTTCCATTGAAAAGCATTAGAGATCAGGAGAACAGCCCAAGTCGTATGGCTTTAACTGCAAATCCAAGTCAAATCTTAAGTCTTTAATGGCAAGTGCATATCGAGTCTTAAATCTCTAAGGGCAAATCCAAGTCAGGTCTGAAGTGTTTGAGGGCAAATCCAAATTGAGGCTTAGGTCTGTAAAGAGAAAGCCTTCAAGTATTTAAGGCCAAGTCCAGGACAAGAATCACGTTTCTGAGTAGCGAGTTCATAACTGCCATAAAATCTTTAAGGGGACGTCAAAATCAAGTCTCAGATCTCTGAGGGTATATCCAAGACAGGTTTAAGGCAATTGAGTAGCAAATCAAAGTCAAGTCTCAAGTCTTAGAGAAGTAAATTGAAGTTTAGTCTCAAATCTCTGAGCAGTAAGCCGAAGTCAAGTTTCAGGTCCTTCACATGTGAGTCCAAATCTAGTTTTGAGTGTTTCAGGGCAAGGTCAAGTCAAGTCTCAGCTCTTTGAAAGTAAATTCTAGTCAAGTTTTATGTTTTGAGGGAAAGACCTCGTCAAGTAATAAGTCTTTTAGGGGCAAATCTAAGTCACCTCTCAAGTCCTCTAGTGGCAAGTCCAAGTGTAGTCTAAAATATTTTAATAGCAATCTTAAATCAGTCATCAAGTCAAGGTGTAAGTAAAGTTGAGTTTTAAATTTCTGATGGCAATTTCAAATAAAGTTGCAAATCTCAGAGGGCAAGTCAAACTCAAATTTCAAGTCTTTGAGCAGCAAGTCCAGGTGAAGTCTACAGTATTTAAGGAATAAGTTAAGCCTTGGTTCTCGATGATTGAAATGGACATTCTATCATTGGGTTCTAGTGTTGCTTGTATGCTCATGAAACTGCACTGCTGTAGGTAATGAATTCAAATCATATACTGTTTGATCTATAGGCCCAATTATGTGATCGGCCTAACACTTGAACATTTGACAGTTTTCTTTGTCATAACATTTAATTTAGGATGCTAATAACTTATAAACTGCTGTAAAAAAAGTATAACATCTAACCCGATAAAAATCAAAATTTCTGTTCAAAGATATCATGAAGTCGTCATTCTAAAACCAAAGCAAACATGTTTCATTTGTTAGAAGCAATTACGAGCCCATGCAACATGGACATAGCTAGAAAAGAACCTAGCTAATTAATAAAAAAACTTAAGAATATACATATTAGGACGTATTAAGCATTGCAGTGAGTGACATACTGACCAGCTTGATTTCATCCCTGATAATATGAGCTAAACAGACCAAAACAATGAATCTAAGAGAATGAGTCTGAAGTCCTTGTTTTTGTTTCACCCGAGTCTTAAAATTAGACTTAAGTCACAATTTCTGCAGACAAAATGGCTCTGTGAAGATGTCCAGTCTGTTTACCTACCTATAACATTAAGGTGACCCGTCACCTCTTTGGAGCCAAAGCTGTTTGTGACTTCACAGATGTAGTTGCCACTGTCCTCAAGTCTTAAATCAGAGATAGTGAGACCTGTGATGCGCCGTGTCCAATGGGAGTCGGCTGGCAACGGCCGGCCATCCTTCAACCATCGGATGGTGGGATTTGGATATCCGGAGGCAATGCATGGCAACTCTACGCTGTGCCCCACTTGCATCTCACCGGACTGGAAACTATCCAGCACAGATGGGGGGGACTCCTTAGGGTCTAAATGTGATCACAGAAATGTGATTTTGATTCAAACTGTTTAGGTCAGCGGTGTCAAACTCCAGTCCTTGAGGGCTGGTGTCCCGCAACTTCTTGATGCATCCCTGGTCCAACACACCTGAATCATATGGCTAAATTTCCTCCTCAGTATGCAGTCAAGTTCTCTAGAGTCCTGCTAATTACCTAATTATTTAATTCAAGTGTGTTGAAGCAGAGACACATCTAAAAGTTGCAGGACACCGGCCCTCGAGGACTGGAGTTTGACACCTGTGGTTTAGGTCATCAATAGATTCTCAGAAACCAAAAACCAAAACATAATAGTTGATTCGTAACAATGTGAAAAACTAAAACACAACTTTCTCTGCCTACCCTTTACAGAGAGCCTGGCTCCATTGCTCTGACGGGTCTCTCCACTGTACTTGTGCTTTGTGATGCAGCGGTAGGTGGACAAAGCATCTTCCTTCTGCACTTCTGAGATATATAAAGTGCCAAATGAAGTCAGGAAGAAACGGTTACCTGTAAAAGAGGAGAGAAGAAGTGGTTGGATATTTTTTTCATTCTGTTTCCCTATAGGCTACATCATTGAAACATACATTCACTTTACTGACAAAACTCATTCTGCAAAACATGCCTTTTATGTTGTAACTTAACAGAAACACTAAAATCTAAACAATACTGTGAATATTTGATTTAGACGGATGGAACGTGGATGGACTGAAAGTATACAGATACAGATTTTACCAATCACAAACTGTTTAAAATCATCTGTCATCACAGAAAAATCTATCCAGGTGTTTTATTAGACTTTTAATGCTTTTCTTGAGGCACTCAAGAGGATAGTGTTAATGTCAAAGAAGCATTCAAAAATCTATTTTTGCTTTTTTTAAACATAAAATAAAGTTGTCACGTTTAAACAATGTTTAAACAATGTGCTTTCTATATGGAATTATTAGTCCAGACTCCTTAAAAGCACTTCAATTGGGTGCTGAAATAATATTCCCTTGCGGTATACACACTAAGAAGTGGAAGCCATTCCCATTCACCAGGTACTATATGCAAGTAAGCAATAGAAAACCCCTTCAGAGTGCAGCTCATTGATCACTTTTTTTGCATGGTTGCTCCACCAGGCTTTGTGGCCCTGAGCAGAGAGCCATATTACCATGTCAAAAACTGGCATTGAACACTGTTTGCATTTAGCCTTTTTGTGTCTGTGTAGACATTTCATTTCAGCAAAAGCTGGGTTTGAGTGAGACAGCACTTAAGCCAGTCCATTCTGGTCTTTTCAAACAATTATAGCAGACTGATACATCTGAAAATTCATATTTTAAAATCATGTACTGGCTTTTTATTTAGATAGGATAAATTCATTATTTTAGTATTTTCACTGGCAGTTGCTTGTATTTCTTGACATCTCATAAGTTTTTATTTCTATATAGAATATTACTGACAAAACCACTGATTTCCAGGGAAATATGTTGAAGAGGTATATGTTCACTTAGGTGAACATCAGGCGGAGGGGCTTTTATCAGATTCTAACCCAGCCATTCAGGGAGATACGAGCTATAGAAAGACTGATATGACAAATGCATAATAAGGCTGAGAAAAGGGGGTTATTGCAAATGATAATAATGTATGTGTCATTTTAATGTCATCCACTTCATAAAGCATGTATCAGCACAAGTAAGTTATTTCTTTATTTAACAGAATGTCAGTGAATGCTTGGTTTTCCTCTGGTATAGCAACAAATCAATGAATAGAGAGCACACAGTGTGGAAATTTGAGTATGTGAGAGAAAAGCAGAAGAGATGAATGACAGAGAAATGTGGGCAGCATATTTCAATCGCTATGTTTCGCTGGGTCTGTTTGTACCTTGTGACCTGAAATTGTTATTTCAGAAAGAAAGCACTGCAGTGAATTGCATACTGGTTATGTTAATGCATGTACACAATTCAAAGCAACAGGTAAGCTGCTGGCCACAGCACAACATAAGGAATGAAAGCTAAAGTAAAAATAAAATGTGCTTGTAGATGTTCAATGTGAAGGAAGCATCAATAATCCAGTTTATGAGAGCATGTTTGATTCTTGTGAGCAGCAACAGTCGATGTTTATGTTTCTGGCCGCAAAGCTTTGTCCAAAGATTTATTAAAACACAGAACATTTATCTGGCTTCCTGCCACACACACAAATCTGCACACAGACACACACACACACATCCATGTTTTACTATCTTTATGAGGACTTTTCATTGACTTCCATTCATTTTCATTAATTTCTACAGCCTAACATTTAAAAAACGTGATGACCAGGAAAATGTCCTCACTTTGCTGGTAAAATATGAACAATGGTTCTCACTCAGCAGCGAGTCCAAGAACACACACACAGACACACACACACACACACAGACAATACATTACTTCATACTCTGGCATAGGAAAGTTCCAACACTTTCTCTGACATCTCATTTAAACTGGACTTCAAACTGGAGGATTCTTTGAAGGCAAATTTTGGTACCTTTGTAGCCTTTAGAACAATGCTGCTCCCATCTTCACTAAAACTAAGAAAATAGAGCACTTCACCTTCCTTATGCAGGAAGAGAACAGATTTTAAAATACTTGTGTTAGTTTGTAAATCACTGAATGGCTCAGCACCAAAATACGTTTAAGATTTGTTGTTGATGTATCAACCTTCTAGATCACTCAGGTCTTCTGGTTCAAGTCTACTCTGCATCTTCAGAGTCAGAATCAAACATGGAAAGCAGTAATCAGATCTTATGCTCCACTAATTTGAAACACAATTCCAGAAAATTGCAAAAAGCTAAAACCCTAAGTTCCTTTAAATCAAGGTTAAATGCCTATTTCTTTAGAGTTTCCTTTGCCTGGGCTGTTTAAGTTGTTAACCGAAACATCATTCATTTCAGTCTGTAGTTTAACGTTTCTTTACATTCCTTTATTATGTCAATGCAATGTATTTTTTTTCTTTTCTTATGTTTTTAACATGCAAATCACAATGAATTTATGTTGCTGAAATGTGCTATACAAATAAAGTTGCCTTGCCTTTATTTATATTAATGTAACAATAACTGCCCCATGCCAGAAGACAGGATTCCTATTTGATCACAGTTTATTACTCTCAGTTATAACATTTGTGCAAAGTTAAGTGAAAGTATACATTTTTTCAACCATAGTGTACATTTGTGTTTATATTACTTTTATTTATCTATTTTTTATTTAATTACCAATCTATCAATTATTTCACATCCATTGCCTCTACTACTGAGGACATGTTTCTCAGCCTAGACTGCTCCCTTAGGGTCAGGGGTTAGTATCTGCCTGGGTTCTTCCAAGAATGATGGTGAGTTTTAGGAGAGTTAAAGGCAGTCACTGAAGACAAATGTAAGTCAAAGAGCTAGTTCCCAATGTACTGGTCCATCTACACTCTTGAGTACCCTCTGTGCCCATCAGATATAGATCATGATCGAAAGACCTAGATCCTGGATACAACAAGCTAAACTTTATTTGGTGTGTAAAGTGCTCATTAGTCACTGAGTTTGAGTTAGGTGTGCTTCACATGGAAGGGAGTCAGCTGAGGTGGTTCGGGCATCTGAACAGGATGCATCTAGAACACAGCCCCATGGGGTTGTCTGTGAGGTGAACATGGGCAGACTAAGAACTTTCTCGAGGGACTACATATCTCGTATGACGTGGAAATGCCTTAGAATTCCCCAGAATGAACTGCTGATGGACGGACGGACGGATCTTACCTGGAATTCACATGTACGAATTATGGAGTTATCATTTTTCCTTAATATCCTGACATATATGATTGTCAGCCAGAGCACTTACAATCGTTTCACACACACGTGTTTTCATGTGAGTCAGACTGTTGTGGTGAGTGCTAAGCAACGTAAGCTGTAATTTCAAAGCCTGCCCTTTTGTTCCAACCTGGGTATTATGCCTTACAGGATAATATGCACTTGCTGAATGGAGCCCTGTGTAACACGCTGCTACACCCTTGTCACAACATGCCTAGAGAAAGAAAGTCGGAGAACGTAGGGGGTGATTGGAGGGGAGTAAGAAATTCAGAGACTCTTACAAATGAAGACATAGAAAGGCAGCATAGAGGACATACATGAAAAAATGCTTGTCAAGAGACAATATGAAGGAAACTTACTCCACTTGTCCTCCATTATTTTTATTCCCCTCTTAATGTTTTCATCAACACAAAACCAAAACAAGTGAAAATCAACATTAAGAATCTAGCAGCCTGAAAAAAGCTTAATGTTGTGTACAGGTAAGCTATTACGCACTTATGACCAGTCAGTTCAAGTTTTTTTTTTTTTTTTTAATGGGTCCATATCCCATTAGAGATTTCAATAAATGTACATTAGCAAGTTGTAGGTGAATTACACACTTATAATCATTAAGAAGCCTCTCACTTTTAGGCTGCAAGCTTGACAAATCATATTATCAGAAATTGTGGAGAACCTTTGAACTGGTTGCTTTCCTGACATGGATCATTCTTGTACAAGAGTATTTAAATGTGTATGATTGGAATCTGTACCATTCCAGAAGCTAAGCTTTAACCTGTTTTATTTTTTCCAAACCCCGTTTTTGATTTGTGTTTGGGATAATTTTCCTGTTCAAACATTCAGTTGTATCCATTTGACCTCAACTATTGCCGTTGAAAGAAATAAATTGGTCTAGTTGTTTAGAACATCCTAGGAACCACTTAGGCCAAAAAATATCATAAACTGGAAGCTCGAATATTAGAATACTTGTTTTACTGTTCATAGTGAATCGAGTTCATCATTAACTTACACTCAAATGGTATCAGTTCAGACAGCAGTACCTGCTAAAAATGACACCTTCTTACTTGACTGAAATTTACAGCTGCTCACACAAGAAACCTAAATGCCTTCTGGATAAAAGTTGTATGTTTAAAACAGGTTGACCTGTTTGGCCAAAATAACAAAAAGAGTGTTTGGAGAGGTCAAGGTCGAAGCCAGAAAACACTACAAGTTGTCAAATGTGGTAGTGGTAGTATGAGAACGAGGGTCTGTTTTGCTACCAGCAGTATCAGTCCATTGCAAAAGGTAAATGGAATAATGAGGACATAGAACTACCTCAACATTCTTCAGTTTCACCTCAAATCAACAACTAGACAGTTAAAATATAGAGTTAACAGATGTTACACTAGGAGAATGATGACAAAAACAGATCAAAGTGGTTTTGGACTGGATATAGCTCTCGGGTACTTAGACTGAACCCAACCTCAACTATATAAACAATTTGTAAAAAGCCAGGTCAGTGCCAGGAAACTGAGACACAAGTTTTAATCAAGTGATAAGATTAATAAGCATTAATTCAATCTATTATTGACTATTCAATAAAAAAAAAAACAGTGTTAATCTATGGTTTATTTTAATAATCCCTGATTTATCAATTTGCAGGATGTCTTTCCCATTGTCTGCTCTCATTTGTAGTCTTCTGGTTTTTTAATTCTTCCTCATTTTGCCTTTTTTGGCACAGCTTGTATTTAATTTCTAGTCACCGCCTGTCCTCCTGCTGTCTACAGAGATGAGACACACCTAAAACAGTGGAGATTGTGCAAGCAGGGATGAAGGGAGGCAGCAGTGAAGAGGAAGGGTCTGGGCCTACAGGGAGGAGGATGGCAGATGGAGATTGATGGAGGGAGGGATGGGGAGATAAAGAGAAACATGCCGCTGGGAGTGACAGAAGAGGGAGTAAGAGTGATGAGGGGCCTTCAGGCCCGAGAGCCGTACACGGCTAAAAACAATTCCACGTCTTTCTCCATCTCTCTCCACTCACAAACCTCTCCTCGTGGGAGAGATCAATTCTCGTCTAGTCTGCCTACGCCTCCAGGAGTTTGCTGCTGTGGTTGAGTGTGTGTTTGTATGTATTCCTGCGTCTGTATTTTTGTTTATTTTTTTTTCTGCTCTAGAAGGAAGGATGGGAATTTGGAAATCTATCCCACACCAATGGGAGGAGCACAATCACCTCACTTCCTCCTTATTTTTTTCATAACGTTCCCACTTTCTTGAGCTCCTTTTTCCTTTCCACTTGCCTCCCTACAGCCTTCCTTCTGCCCTCTACCTATTTTTCCCCTCATTTACTGTGTGCTTCTCTTCCCCTTCTTTCGGGGGGGGGGGTCTCTGAGTAATGGAATCAGTTCAGCTGATCTGCCTGAGGCAGGAAGTCATGCCAGGAGCAGAAGCTTCTGCTGGATCGTTGCACATTTACTAGAAATCCACAGACATACATGATAATAACGAGACAGAGAAACAGGAATGGAGAAGAAAGGATTATGGGGCCCTGGAGTATAACTTGTCTTTCACAAAGTTACCCCAGAGAAATGACGCCCCTCTTCTTAAAAGTTGAGAGGTGATTAATAAGATGAGGCAATGCAAGAAAGGTGCAGCTAAATATGCCTTGTGTATGGCTGATATTTTTAACAAATTATTGTCAAGTAGAATGGATAAAAATATCAACATATGAGCTAATAAGGAGCCAAAAGAAAAATAAATCTCTTTAATGCATGTATCCACATGGGAGGATAGACAGACAGAGAGATAAGAAAAGCTGTCGATATTTAAAAACATTAACTAGATGATGGACATAAGATATAAGATAAAAACAGATACAACAGGAGGTGAAAGCAAGAAAAAAAGTCATTCAGTGTGAAACAGAGCTGGAAAGGAAACGGCGTAAGTACCGGGGGATTATTCTTGGTGCTGCCATGCAAATGAGAGCAGCGCTGCAGCTATGCTAACTAACAACAATTCACACTGTTGGACTCATCACTTATTAATGCTCCACGGCCCCCCACCCCCCACATCCCTCCCATCTCTTTCTCTTTACCCATTCTCCCTCTTTCGCGTTCTCACCAGGATCTCTTTTTTGTTCACTCTCTCACTCGCTGTTGCTAGGGCCTGGGCACTCACGTGACAGCAGCTGGGTAGGGGGCGCTGCAGTGGCACACGACAAAGAGGGCGAGTGTGCGTTTTTGTGCACTTAGCACACATGCACATGTGTGCGACAGTGTAACCTTCATTAGAGGTAAAAAAAAAAAAAAAGAGAGGAATCAGCTATTTAAATGAAGGCGATGAAAATCAGAAGAGAGGAACTGCTTAATAAATTTGTAACTGATTCGGGGTCCCAGACGTTAGGCCACAGAGGGGTTTGCTGCGTCACTCGTTGCATAGTGCCACTTTATTTCACACTCCTGGCTTAAAAAATACATCCTGGAGATTGCCATTTGTGTTATTGTCAAAGTTTGCCTTTCATAGTTCTGGGCCAAAGTGACTATGGGTGCTGTGCAATGCAGGCCAGCAGTTGCACAAATGGATTTCTCAGAAACGTGCACTCACTCAAATATGCACAATCAGTCTTACAGCCTTACTCCTACTGTTTCACAATCCTCATTTGGAGAGTGCACCTAACAAACTGTGAGCCAAGCATTTTTATTACAGGGTTGACACAGCAATGAGAAGATAGTCGAGTACAATTACACATTCCTCATTTATTCGCCTCATCCTAATTTGCCCTGTTTTCACTGTTTTCATTAAAGACCCAGTTTTAACAATTAGGCTCTCTGCTACACATAATGTAAATTATCAAATACTTGGATGTCTGCAGGTCTTGTCAAAGATACATGGATGTATTGACATTTATGTTGTTGGAGAACTTGGCTTGTGCCAACCAACAAACTGCTAGGCATAGTGGAAGTTTTGTTGATCAGCTCTGATTTGTGATATGTTGAAAAATACTTCATTATTTTTTTCATTATTCATTAAATGCTTTAAAATTACATAACATCATATAAACATATGAACCACCATTGAGTATTTGTATGCCCTTTTTGAGTTTTAACTATTACAGTTAAAACCAAAATTATTCATAACTATACTTCTATCTAAGAACTTTGCGCATGATTATTTTTTCGATTTATTGTGATATGGTCCTTAAAAATCAATCTGAATCAGCAGGTCAAACGATAAAGAATATCTGATTTTACTGGTGGCAGAAAAAGGCTTATCAGTGCATTTTTCAAGTTTGCTGCTCATAGCTCCAACTGAAACTTCTTTATTTTTAAAATGCAAAGCCTAAAATTACTTTAGTTGTGATGGTGGGGGAAGGAGATCAGGTAGAAATTATTGCTGCATTTATATTTTAAAAGCTTTTTTCACCTGTCTGTTAAAATACTGAGTAGGTGTGCCATCTTTTTACAAAGTCTAAAGAACATGTTGTACCAATGTACTAATAAGTACATAAACATTGTCTCTATCAAACTTTTAGGGCCAGTAACAACTCGGTAGAGTGATATCTCAAAATGTTTGCTTCAGGACCATGGACGGCTCTGATGTTGCATCACAGATTGCTTGTGAACAATCTCAACATTCAGTGTCTCTGCATTATGAGGGTTGGCATTTCCTTTCTGCAGAAAATTGCAGTAGCTAGGGTGGATTTTCTGGCTGAGTAGTAGAATATGAAGTTATGTGGCCAACTAATTAAGGTTTTGAGTACTATTAAATCTGGTAAGGAAAGAAGCAGTGGAAAAAAGAAAGTTAAAGGCTGAAGGCAGAACACTTAAGGCTGGGATACAGGTTCATCTTCCAGTTGGACAATCCTCCTTTAACATAGAGCTAGAGCTGCAATTAAACTGTTTAGATCAAGGTACTATGTGTTCATCTGTCAAAATGGCCCAGTTAAAGTCCAGACCAAAATCCAATCGAGAATCTGAGGCAATTCATCAAAAAAATGTTGTTGACAATATCCAGTTAACCTGACTGGGCTTGAGCTAGTTTGCAGATAAAAATGGACTCTAGGTTTCAGTCTCTAGGTTGGCAGAGACATACCCCAAAAGACTTCCAGTTATAATTTCAATGAAATATGATTCTAGAAAGAATTGGCTTGTTGGAGCTGAATATATATACATGCCCCACTTTTTAGATTTGTATTTAGAAAATATGACAGCCGTTTCCTTCCATTTCACAATTACACATTACCTTATGTTGGTTTATACTGTACTTTGAAATTTATGATTGTTATTTGGCAAGATCTAATTTTTTCTTCTTGCTCTGCTCTCGGTGGAGGACGCACGCGTTTTCTCTCACTCCCTCTTGCCTGCTCCTGCATCTGCTTTTGTCTGTGTTTTTCTCAGAGCTTCACTTTACATATCTTCCAAACTTGCAACTTATGGATTTGGTCAGCTGGTCTCTCAACGCAATTGATAAAATCTTTTCCATGCGAAGACAAGGTAAAGGAGAACCCTCTTGCCCAGCCGGTACATTCTTCTCTGGATACACAATTGTGATTCCTGGCAACAGTGGAAGATTGTGTGCTTGACTACAATGTCGGTTGAGGATGCAGAAGACGTTTATATATTTGGATTTTTGATAACAGGATTTCTGCTTTTTGGAGCCGGCGGTTAACTGACTTATCGAGTGAGTAGCAAAACGTGGGCAGCTGTTCAAAGCATCCCAAAGCTGCCTGCGATGCTGGATGGAATCTGCAGAGCGATCAATGCTCAGACTGAATTGT
>JAHUTJ010001931.1:0-15589 GCA_036250325.1 Characodon lateralis
GCTACCACGAGTGTGAAAGCACCACCAACATTCAAAAGTGACCAAAACATCAGCCAGAAAGCAAAGGTACTGAGAAGTGGTCTGTGGTCCCCACCTGCAGAACCACTCCTTTATTGAATGTCTTGCTAATCGCCAAAATTTCCCCTGTTGTCTTTTCCATTTGCACAACAGCTGTGAAATTGATTGTCAATCAGTGTTGCTTCTTAAGTGGACAGTTTGATTTCACAGAAGTTTGATTTACTTTGAGTAATTTTGTGTTGTTCAAGTGTTCCCTTTATTTCTTTAAACAAAAACCTGAAACAGGCAACAGTATGCGATCGGAAAGATGAACACGGTCGATTTAATAAACTTATCAGTGTTACCGTCCCCAACATGTGTTTGGAAATTGTCTCTGTTCAGAATCACAGCTTATTAATTTAGTGTTATTTTGGGTTCCAATGCCTTTCTTGACTATTTTATCTCTTTTATCCCTTACAATTCTTGCAGGAGAATTACCACCAGCTTTAGGTTAGCTCAATGAATCCATTAGAAATGGTACTTGTGAAGACCAAAAGCTCCAAGAAGCAGCCTAAGAAGAGGATATGAAGATTTGAGTCTTGTTTCTCTGAAATTTTAATGTGCAAGCTCTGAGCTGAGGCCACGGATACAGCAGATAAGGCTCCCAGTGGCAGCCTATTTCTGGCAGCGTGGTAATATATAAGGAAATAAGTTTCCATACAGTAGGTGAAGTCAGTGGTAAAGAAATGCTCTGATCAGCAAAGCGAGACAGCTAAAGAACAAACCTTCAGCACACAGATGTATAAAAAAATAATCTGAACCAGCTCTACCACAGCTAATTTTTCTCTGTGGCTGCAAGAGTACAGGAAGTTAGCAGTGACAGTTTTAATGAGACAGTTGTCATATAAAATATCAAACACATAAAATACGCCTGATTAATACTCCAGATGTTTACGTCCATGGCAAATCAACCATCAGAGTAATCTTCTCACAGGGTATGGACTTTAGTTTAGTATTTGAGACACTAGAGAAAAGGAAAATACGGGGCTATGAAAAAGTATTTACCCCTTTACAGATTTTGTATTTTTGCTTCTCTGTCAAACTTAAAATGATCTTATTAATTTTAATATCAGATAACCAGAGTAAATACAGAATAATGTAGTTTCTAAATCAGGATTTCATTTATAAATGGAAAACGGCCCTATGTAAAAATGTAAATGCCCCCTTACGTTAAATCTTAAATTAACTGTGTGACTAACCACATGATTTCCACTTCACTGGCCAGAAACAACTAATTAGAACCTGCCTTACAACATAAAGTAGGCTAAAAAGCAACCCATTCAGCCTTGATCTAAAGAAATTCAAAAACAGATGAGAAACAGAGTCATTGACATCTATCAGTCTGGAAAGGGCATGAAAGACATTATCCACAAACAAAGAAAACATGGAGAGTGGTGAACCATCCTGAGAGTATCCACAACAACCTCTAAAGCCCTGCAAGCCTCACTTGCCTCAGTTAAGGTCAGGGTTCCTTATTCAACAACAAGAAAGAGAGACTGGTCTCCATGTTGTTTCATAGAACAACCACTGCTGACCAAAAGAAGAAAAAAAAAACCTTTGGCCCATTTTTGCTAAAAAGCATCTTCATAATTTCAAAGACGTCTGGGAAAACATTCTGTGGACAGATTAGATAAAATATTTGGAAGGAAGGTGTCCCGTTACATTTGCATGAAAAACAAAACATTTCAGAAAAACATCAAACATACGTCACACATGGTGGTGGTAGTGTGATGGTCTGGACAACCTGCTGTAATTGATTGAACCGTGGGCTCTCTACCAAAAAATCCTAAAGCAGAATGTCCATCAGTTCATGACCTTAAGCCCAAGCTCACTTATGCAGCGGGACAATGATCTGAAACATACCAACAAGTCCTCCTCTGAAAGGTAAAAAAAATTTTTTTTTATAAAAAACTGAATGAAGGCTTGGGAGTGGTCTAGTCAAATTCCAGACTTAAATAAGATAGATATGCTGTGGCATGACTTTAAACAGGCTGTTCATGTTGGAAAACCTTCCAGTGTGGCTTAATTAAAATAATTCTGCAAGGAAGAGTGGGCCAAAATTCCTTCACAGCCAAGTAAAAAACTCATTGCCAATTATCTCAGACCCTTAATGCAAGCTGTTGTACAACTAATTGTTGGGTTTACAGGGCAATTACTTTTTCATATGGAGCCAGCTTTATTTGGATAACTTTTTTTCTCCTAATAAATCAAAACATAATTAAAAAAATATTTTTTATTTACTGAAATTATATAATGGCAAAACAGAACAACTCTTTAAGGGCAAATACTTTTCCAAAGTCTTGTACATTTTAAACCCGGCTGCAACTGTCTGCCCTATTTACTCACTGCAGCTAATTGAAGAGGAGCCCAAGTAGAAATTAGCTGCAAAAGGAAGCCAACCCCTGGTGTGTGTGTTACAGCTGAGTGTCAAAGTGATGCTAGATCAGGAAAAACACACAGTATTGAGCTTTTCTTCCTTTCAGATCTTTGCTGATTATGCCAGCTTTGTTGCTCTCCTCACCCTCCCCTCCCTCCCTTCAGTCTAAATGGAAGCTGTGTGTTGCAGAGTTGGAAACCAAGTCACATCCCTCTCACACTTCTGTTTAGCCCCTCTTAGAGTCTCACACTTCTTCTTTTCCATTTTCCACCTCTACGTTTTTCTCCGTCTATCCTTGACACGCTCTCTGCCCTGCCCACCCCCCTCGATCTGCCCACGCCGACACCATCGACTGATTCTGCCGGAGTCATGGCCTTCGGAGCCTGACGAGAATTCAGCGCCCTGGATGTGCTCTTGTGAATCTCCGTGCAGAGATGAAATATGAACTGTTAAATATGAATGCGCCATGATGTTGTGATGCTGTGCAGCCGTGTCGCTCACGTGAGGTAGTGAAAACGACCGTGCACGTACCAGAGAGCCTGTGTGGTATTCTTCTGCATTACGATTACCATCCTTTTGGATGTGATACTCGCCATACAAATACACACAGACAAAGGCCCCGGATTCAGGCTTCACTGACTTTAAACCTTGCTCAGGCTGACAGTAATTTCTGCCTCCAAATTACATTCCAATGGCTTCATAAATCTACTGCCTCCTCCTCCATCTTTTCTCCTCCTCCCCTTCTCTCCCTCCTTTTACTCCAGCCTCACTTCATTTTTCCTGCATAAGCCTCCCCCTCATCCCTCTATCTACACCTCTATTTCACTTCACGTGTCTCTTTCTCCTTCTCTCCCCTCACGCTCTCCTCTCCTCTATCACTTATTTTCTCGTTTCCCCCCACACTCCTTCTCCCTGGCGCTGGCTCTGTAAATAAATGAGAAACAGGGAGGCTGAGATGGGGAGGTTACGTGTGCTGGGTAGTTAAACAGTAACACACACATAAATCCACACAGATGTAACCCCTACATACACACACGGCGCACAACAAAGTGTGTAAATACACACACGCGTGAGCACACACCCGCAGTCAAACATCATAAACAGCACATTACTCTTTGATGGAAAGACAAGCGTTTGTGTTGCCATATATTTGAACTGGCTCAGGCACATTTCAATGCGTCCACATGTGCGCACTCTTTTTAATGAGAGTGTTCATTTTACAGATAGCACCTCTAGGTGAAATAATTGCTAATGTTGGGCCCTGACGGCTGGTTCAAGTGTTCTCCGCCCGGTTGTCTTTATGGGCAGAGAACACAACCATCAGCTCCCTCGCCGCTGCTTTAACGGCTGCTCTGCTGCAGCCGGCGCTCGCATGCAATGAATACACGGGCGTAATATGCATAAGCACACAACGGCAGATGAAGAGTCGGGCATTAACACTGATACACACGTGCACATGTGTGGAGGTAGGGCCCAGCAGAGAACAATAGACCGGCTGACAATGGGGCTCAGAGGAGTTCTCTCTGCTGTATTAATATTCAGAAGAGCGGATGCTGAGAGTGAGCGTGTCAGCAGGGACGCATGCTCATCAACCCCACTAACACCGAGGTTAGGCAGCCACATGATTACAAAGTACTCAGACTTTGAAACGCTCAGTCCTTCTTCCTGTGGCTTCCTAAGTCCTAGCTCTCTGCAGTGGACAGAGAGAGCAGAGGATCTAAGCTGTGACAAATTATTCCGATCAGTCCCATTAAGGAAAAGGTGGAAAGAAATGGAGCATAGATTCAGTCAATTTCTCACCATCCTTCCACATCAGTGTCAATTATGTGATAATGCAGCAGGAAATGAAAAAAAAAAGAATTACCAAAACCAACAAAAGATTTTATATTTTCATTTGTTAACCTTTTTACTCAGAATTCATCACTTTCTCATGCTACTTCAAGCTCACATAAATGAGGAAATATTTCAGAAGATTTCTAGAAATGTAAAGATAGAAAACAATCAAGAACCCCACTTTTTTTGTATTTCCAATTAGTGTACAGGCTTTATAAATCACCAACTGTGTTTTAAAGAATCTGTAATGAGTGTGGAATAATCCACTCCAGGTTCAACCAGTGCTTATCTTGCGTTGTTTTTCATGATTACCTCATTCTAAAGGGGTCCTGAGGCTAAAAAGCATCAGTAGAGTAAAGGTTTTATTAATCTCAGACTCTGTTTTAAATGAGTGTAAATCAGTGTAGAATTAATCATTTCAGGTTTGGTTCATCTAAGTATTTTAGATTAGGAATTAGAGAAGATCTAATTCAGTCCTAATTTATAAAAAAAATAAAAACTGTGACCTTTAGTTTAGCAGCAACAGGAAGTTACAAATCAGATGCCAACTTGAGCAGTATTTTCTCACAATGCTTACAAATTATTTTCATGTTGTCACTGTTTTTTTTTGTTTTGTTTTTACAAATTACCTAAAATGCTGCCGGATATACGATTTAAAAGCGGTGGAGGCTTATGCAATGTTTATGTAACGGAGTGGTCTCGCAGCCTGATGCTCAGTAGTTGTTGGCTATGTCAACAAAACAGCTACTTCCTTTTTTACTTCAAAATAAGAGTCTCAAAGTTTCACAATTCTGTTAAATTAAAAGCAATCATCTTAATCTCCGGGGTGCAATTTTTATAGCTTACGCTTACTTTGCATCAACAGATGAACTGACACAGAAACAGCTGCTGGACGGCTCTTTGAGAGACAGAATTCACTTTGACCAAAAATACTGCAGCGTTTTAATGTTGCAAAATCTTTTTTGCACCAAATCCACAGTGTATGCCACGTTTTCTGCTTTCAACTCAAACAACAACAGAGAAACAGAGTTGTAACTTGGTCTGTGTAGACCGTGAAATAGACAATGTTAGGAAGTGAGGTCCAACAGGCTGGGTTTTACTGGAACATACCTCTTTCAGGTTTTCTCTTGAAGTCTGACCTGCCGGTTAAACTGTTCTAATGGTTGCAATACATGCAAACTTTGCTTTAATTTAAATGTGGAAAAAATTCTTCTTTGACTGAGGTAATAGCTTTAAATCCAATGAAAGAATTACAGTAAATTCTATTTATGCATCAAAGCATATGTCCCACATTTCTATCTGGTTTCAACTGAACTTTCAGTTTGGCTGATCTGTTTACAAACAGAAAAAAATGTTTCAAAACTTTTCCTTCTGAAAAAATGAAAGGAAACAAAAATAAAAATGTATTTTACCTGCTGATCACCAGTCAGGGCCGATCAAAGGAAAATTTTCATCACTGGCCTAGTGATGCATTAGTACAAAAAAGCCAATTTACTAATAGTTTGTAATGCAACAACTATTTTCTCTGAGCATTTTCGACTACAGTTTTTAACCACTGTACCTTTGTAACAAATTTGGCAAAAAATAAGACGTTACTAATCATTTTTATATTAGTTTAATTACTGGAGATCATCCAAAGACAAGTCAATTGATGTTTTATATCTCCCAAATCTGGGAACCAATCTATCTTAGAGATCCACTAAAAAATCATCTGTAAGACAAAAAGCTACTAAACATACTTCCTAAACGCTGCCAGGTTATGCTGACGACAGCATTGTTGTGTTGGAGTTGTTACTGTGAGAAGACGAATGTGCAGAAGTTTATAGTATCGGCTTAGTGTTTAAACTGAGGAGGCACAGAGATGGAAGAAGCTTTTTTGCAGGAAACTGTCTTCTGTGGATCATTCAGGCTGTGAGAGACTGAGAGAGCAAGACTTGCAGCAAACAGCAGGACGCTGAACGTATTACAGCAAAGTTTCTCTGTTTTATTCTCTTTAGTTTCCAACCTCTGCCAGTCTTTTAACATGATGGATTTAGAAATGTTTGCAGCTATGTTTGTAAAATCTCCGTTTAGTTAAAGGAACACAAACTCTCACTGCTCTTGTAACGCCAGCTTTGCAAAACACCCTGCTTGTTTATAATTTATATTAATGCAAATTTAAATTATGATCCTTGTGATCACTGCTTTGATTTAAAATAGCCGTAAACCCCCGTATAACAGTAACTGCTCTCTCACAGCGGATTAATTTTGCCTCTGCTTCTCAGCTGAGTACAGGGAGCTGGGGGACAGCTTTGTGGCTTGGTATGGAAACAATCATCTTGAACGTGAATAAAACAAAGAAGATAAGAAGAAGAGAGAAACTAGAACAGGTCAAACACTATTTCCATCACAGAAGAAGAAGTGGAGGTGGTGGAGGAGTATAAATACCGTGGTGTTCACCTGAACAACAGACTAGAGTGGGAATGCAACTGTGAAGTCCTCTACAAGGACAGAGCAGACTCTACTCCTTGAAGAAGTTTAGATTATTCAGTGTTTGGGACTCCTCTGGAGATCATTGTGAAATGAAGGATTCTTCATAAAATGAAGAACATTATGGAGAACCCTGAGCGTCCTCTTCATGAGACTGTTGTATAACAACAGAGTGTCTTCAGTCAGAGGCTTTTTCAGATCTGCTGTAAGACAGACCGCTACAGGAGATCCTTCCTGTTCACAGCAATCAGCATCTACAACAGCTCTTTGAAGAAACCTGCATAATATGAGCTAGAACAACATTTAATCTCTCTTTGGGATTAATACAGTATCTTTGAATTGAATATAGATGATAACCATTCAGGGCAGGAAGACTAGAAATACCTTCGATGATTTTCTTGGATCTTCCTATGTTCTAGCACTTAATGAGAAATCAGAATCAGTTAAAATCGGCACTGGCAGGTCAAAGCTTTCCAAAAATCAGAGGTGGGGAAATTGGGCATAAACAGCACATATGCATATACTAGTTACATATCTATCCATATTGTTCCACCATCTCAAACCTGTAATAACATAAATTGCTTAGAGCTCATATTTGCCCATCTGCACGCCTTCTGACAGACTTCTTGCCAGTTTTATTTGGTATTCACGCAGTCGTCAGCAGGAGAAAGGTGCAACGTGTGTCCATGCCGTTATATTACCGTCAGTTCATTCAGCCATGTTGTTGTCACCGGGTATCTCTGCCATCGTTCAGCAAAGGAAAATAAATAGCTAATGTTTCATCATTATTATTCAAAGCCAAAACTGTGAGTGAACGAGCACACAGGCCACCGTGAAAGTCGCACAGTGCTGAAAGCCTGAAGGCTGCACAGTTGCTACTGACTGGATAACAAAAGCAGAGAGATTTCAGTCTCCCTGAGGAACAGGACATTTTCTGTGAACCGTGTTATGCATAAAAAAATTAAAAAAAAACCAAGAGCAACGTAAGACGAGCTGTGGCAGGATCAAGGAGAAATGTTACTGACCAAAGTTGTACTGGGTGGCAAGAATACTTGTTCTTTTCTCCCCCTTTTCATCTTCTCTATATATTGGTGTTGGTGTAAGCAGAAGTAAAAGAAATTAAATAGTTTTCTTATCCTAGAAATATTTGTTTAATGCCTGTCGATGAAATACCAACAAATTTATACTTTAATATTTCAATTTAACATCATTTTAATGCTGTCTTACCCAATAAACACTTGCATTCACAACAAATATACTCCAGGAGCTGAGACCAGTGAATTATCACTCATAAAGAAAAAGAAAGCTTCAAATTTGCTGACTGACAAACCAATCACTTATATAGCTCTTCATTGCTGCGATAGTCTGCTCTAATCTCTTGTATTACTGTATAAAGCTGCTGTAAGGAACAATTCCTAAATGAAATCCAGATATTTTTCAACTTTTTATCTCATGTAAAGGGTTCTGATGATACTGAACAAACCACGGTTATTTATCTCTCACTGGGATGCAGTAATCAAACAGTGTTTAAGTTTATAGAGTAAAGAGGTTTAAATGATTTAGTTAGTTTGTAAAGTCAGTTCAGGTGGATCAGGGTACCTCCTGGATGTCCCCCCATCACTGAATGCAACTTGCATATCACGAAGAACTGCTTACACTGCAACATGTGTTAAGTAATTATGTAGGTACGATGCATTTGGTCTCTTTATGCTTGTAATAGATGTGGTGACTCCTGTAGTTCAGTTCAGCATAAAAAGTTTTAGAGCATAAAGAGGTGGTAAGGTGGTCAACTTATTTAGAAACTACAACTAAGTTGTTTCAATGCCAAAACAGCCAGAAGCCACTTTTTCAAAGAAATATTGTTGCTGAAATGGAAATGCTGAATATTCATCATCTGGGGTCTGTTTGTTATGAATCCAAAGGAGATAAACAATTCTACTTTTAATTATTTGTTTATTTTCCACAAGTCATATCGTCATCTCAACGTTCACCAATATTACCGCATGTCTTCCGAACATCAACCAGCCCTACTGTAGATGTTTTCCAGAAACATCCCACTAAGAGGAGACATCTGGGCAGACCAAAACTGTTAAGAGAATCTGCCACTCTATTAGATATACCTGCTCAGTGTCCTGTCAACACTCATAGCAAATCAGCCAATCAGATTGCAGCAACTCAGAGCATTTCATCTAAATGCTGTGAAGACGATTTGTTGGAGTTCAAACTGAGCATCAGAGTGGGGAGGTAAGCAGGTTTTAATGGCTTTGAAGGTGGTATACTGTAGTTGTGGGTGCCTGACAGGCTGGGCTGAGTGTTTCAAAAACTGCTGATCAACTGGGATTTTCACAAGCAACCATCTCGTGGGTTGACAGAATTGTCTGAAAAAGAAAATATCTTGCGAGTGTGGACACAAATGTCATGTTGATATCAGAGTTTTGAGGAGAATTGGCAGACTGGTTCATGATGACAACAGTAGCTCACTCATCTCATTTAGGCTATGCAGAACACCATCTCTGACTGCACCACATGTAAAAACCTTGAAGCAGATGAGCTACAGCAGCAGAAACCACACCAGGTGCCACTAATGTCAGTTAAGAGCAGAAAGCTGAAGCTACAATCCACACAGACTTCGTACAATAGGACAGTTACCAATTGGGTAAATGTTGCATCGTCTACTGAGTGTCAATTTCAGCTGTAACATCCAAATGGGAGTGCGAACCTGAAAGTATTGCTCCATTCTGCCTTGTATGAGTGGCTCAGGTGGGTGGTAGTGTTGCAATAGTAAGGGAGTTATTTTCCCATGAGGAATGTTTTCAAGCCCTTGTTGAACCTATGCCATGAGGAATTAAGGCAGTCCTGAAGTTAAATTGGGTTTTAACCTGCTATTAACAAGGTGTACACACTGGAGAGTCTCAGGGGTAAATCTGCACTGCATGCATCCTGATAAGCGATATGTTTATTAGAAAATGGGAGACATTTGTTTTGACAATGCAAGGCAGTAACCTACTGCACCTTCCTCTAACCTTCCTCAAACCTTGACAAACATTTTTATGAACTCCCTTCTCCCTAAATGTTTTTGACTCCCGACTCCCTGCTTTTCTATTTCATGAGCTCCCCCTTTCCATCTCTCCGCACCCAGTTTGACTTCTGAAAATCCCTGACAGTTTGAAGGGCAGCCTGAACTTTACACACACATCAGTATCTAATGGGTGATGGCAGTGAGCTGTGGGGAAATGCTGCTGATCTTCAGTAGGCACTTACAGGCACCAATACAGGCAGATATTTTGCCTGCAGTAGATAAAGATTAGCGAGGGGTAGAAGAAAGGTTGGACCACAGAACAAATCCTATTACAGGAAGTCGTTTTAAACTAACTGCTCCCAATATTCAAGGTGACTGCTTTTTAATACATAACTAATGATGCTAATTCACAAGTTTTAATACAGCTAAAGAACTCCAGAAAACAATATACTTTAGTGCAAATCAGATGTTAAAAACAGATGATGCAACACAATGGTAAACACACTTCTTATATTTTGTGACAACACTCTTTTAGGGATTTAGAGATTGGAAAGTCTGAATTTTTAGCATTCTTGCAAAGTTTTCCACATACTGGGTCGTTTTCTTCTGTTTTTCCCTTCACTACGAGAATTGATTTGACCCGGTTTGAAGTCATGCCTGCAGGCATGTTAGTTTAGCACCTGGAGTCTTCTTCTATGGAGTCATTTAGTTGTGTACACATACAGATTGGGGTTGGATGTTGTTCAAATAAACAATATTCCCTGGAAAGCACTGCAGCATATTAGAGTTCAAGTTTACCAGTACAGATTACCTCTTTAAATGGCAGGATAATGCGTTATGATTTCCTAAAATAGCATGTTGAATAATCAGATCCAAGTACAGTTTCAAACTTCTGTTCGGTCCTGAATTACCTAAATCTAAGAGAAAGTGGTTCTGGTTCTGATATGTGAGAACAGAACATAGATTTTACCTTCACAGGGTTTTCTTTCCTTTGACAATGGTTTTAATCAGGGCTCACCCTTTTTCAATATGTTTCACAGATACTGATCTGAGTTATTACAATAAATTAACGGCATGTGTAGGTTTAAAAACTAGCTTTAAAGTGCAGTAAAAGGCACGCAGTAGCGTGTCAGCAACCTCTTGTATTGTGACTGCATCCTACTTAACTCACTTACCACTGCTGATCCAGACCCTGCAGTCTCGCTATTTCTTGACAGCAACAGATATTTTGTACCAAATGGACTTTCTACAGGACAAACCTTTGTTTCTAAAGATATATTAAACCTGACACATCAGGCTATCATCAAAAAACTGGCATCTTTCTCCTGCCGTCTGCGCTTTTATATGAAGCATTTTACTGAAATGCTAGGCTATCGGAGGCTTGTTTACCTCCTGTTTTGATGTGAGTGGTTGATAATCAGACTAGGCAAAGATTATGTGGTTCCAGGTAATGGATGTAGAGGACAGCTTTTTAGAGAACAGGTTTTTCTTCTGCTTTCCAAAGTTTGCTTTGGACGTCATAAAAGCATAAAAGTTAATAATGTGAATAGCCTTTAATAAAGAACAACTAGGCTGAGGCTTTTAAAACCTGGTCTAACAAACGGCAGATGCTAACTTGTTATTTACGCAACACAGTTATGTCTGACCAACAGTGTAATGTGAGTTTTTAGACAATGGATAGTTCCTGGTTTTTCTATTTTTGAAATATTGTTTAATGACCACAGATTATGTATGTGCTTCGTGTTGGATTGCTGGTGAAAACCAAACACACATTTCTGAATGCGTGCACAATAAAATATTCATTTTTGGTAGAATATCATGTAAATACTAAATTTGTTTTTTACATTTTTATATCTGAAAAATAAGTTCTATATGGCTAAACAATTTACGCAGAGATACTTAATTTATATTAGGTTTGAATGTTATTTAACTGTTGAAACGTTTTATCCAAACAGTATTGTAAGTTACCCCTAAGTGACTTTGTTCCAAGTATTCTGCACCTTTCACTAATTTCAACTTGAACTATTTTTAAAGGCTTTTCATTTTCAGATCTGCATGAATTACTGCCTAACAACTTAATTAAGTTAAATATAATTGTGTCTGGACTGGAGCCCATTCATTTTAGACATAGGTTACCTAATTTCAACACATTTTATTACAGTGTACAATAAGCTTCACAAGGGTTACTTAAGACCAGTTTTAGCCAGCTATAAAAATCTATATTTTTAAGCCAAATTAATTAAAGCTATATTTTCTTATGAGCCTAGGAGTGGATAACATAACAAGAATATTTTAACTCCAAAAATATTTATAAAGTACCATCCAAAAAAAAAACAACCCATAAAATGATTTTGCCAGAAACTGCTTGTAGTTATTAAAATAAAAACAAACAACAAAAAAAAAAGTTGGAAGAAGAAATAAAAAAATAAATATGTGAGATGTGACCAAAGAAGATTTAAGACGTAGTGTATATAAATGTGGACATATTTCATATTTTTTAAGACCCTGTTATGCCTAAAACTCTCTCTAAGGAGATGCATTTTTTAATACCCCAAATATTTTACAGACTTTTAAAATGTTTCTGTTTATATTTCTGGACATTTTTTATTATTATTACCTTTTCATTATTAATCAGTAAGCCCAATTTATTACTAATAGTATTGTCATATTGTCCTTAAATGCCTTAGCATTATATTTAATCAGTTTATTCTGTTTTAACTATATCTTATCTCATGTTTAAACTTTTGGCAGTATGGTTGGGTCTTAGCTCCACAAATAAAGTTCCACATCCAGAATCGCTGCCCCTGAAAATATAGTGTTTACTCTGTTCTTTCCATGCAAATCACATTATGTAAACTCTGTTTAGCATTCTGTCCCAAATGAAGCTGTTTTCATCACATATTTCTGTTTCACTCTGTAGAGAGAAATCAGTTTACAATCCACACACCGGATATCACGTTGCTCCAGTTTTTATGAATAGGACTGTTTATATCGCCACATAACTGCTTCCTCCAAACAGCATCTGGTCTAATGCATTCCTTCCCATCTGTTTAACCAGTCACAATGCTGAATCCAAAACAAAAGCACACCCAAACATACCATCATCTTGAATTTAGACGACTAGGGGTTCAGTTTAAACATTAAGCACCCTTCATGACCACACACGCACAGGCTCTGGTTTAAGTCTGTTAAACAAATCCTTCTCGCTTCCAGCATGTGTGTCCTTCCGAAAGGAAAATGAGGACAGTTTTATTTGTTTCTGTTTGTGTTTCTGCAAACTGGATGAAAATTTCCCAGATGGCTTTGTAGTCTACTTATTCCAGGGTGAAGTGAACGGGCGTATGTGAGCAGCAGAGCAGTTAATGGCTTCTGATTAATCTGTCTCTGTACACTCTGTGCCTGATGAAAACCTTATATTTCTAAAACCAGTGTTCACCAGGGGTTTCATTTTGCTCATAAGATACAGGCACTTAGTGCGTGGTGGTTAATGAAAGCTCTTCAGCTTTGTGTGAAAGAAAAAAAAAAAACTGACATAAAACACACAGTTTCCTTAATGGGAGGTTTGTTGTCCGCTGGGAGCGTAATGCTGCACATATGCAGTGTTGACCTTCAAGTAGCATTTTCACGATGTACTTAATTTTAAAAGGTAAAACCATTCTGATGGGGATAATTATTTAGTCCTTTTAACACTTCATATTGTGCCAACAGCAAAACTCAACTTTACTTCTTGGCGTTGCTTAAAACAAAGCTGGTATTTAAAAAAAAAACAAACTGAAACTTGAACAGAAAAACATTATTGTTTATTTTAGAAATAATTTCCAAACTCCAGCACCAACGTATGAATATTATTATGGTTTATACAAAAAGTTAATTGGTTTCAGGAATATCAGTTGAAAAAGTTTAATTACACATAAAGTTACATATTTAGAGTATTTATTTCTGTACAGTTTGATGATTATGGTTTGCAACTAATGAAAACCCTAAAATTCAGTTTCTCTGAAACTCTTAAAAAGAACATGAGATTGAAAAAAAATGTGGTAGACAGTATATGCACTCTACAATTGGTCAGGGCTCCTTTTGCATAAATTACTGCACCATTGCAGCCTGTGGGTCTGCTGAGGTGTCAAGGAGTCCCAGGTTGATTAAATAGAGGCCTTCAACCTGCCTGCATTGTAGGCTATGGTGTAGGCTCTCATCTGCCTCTTGACAGTACTCCATGGACCCTGTGGGATTCAGGTCAGGCCAGTTTGATGGCTAATCAAGCACAGTCATACTATAGTCACTAAAGCAGCTGTTGGTACATCTGGCAGTGTGAACAGGTGCCAAGTACTATTGAAATGAAATCAGCATCTCCATAAAGTATGTCAGCAGAAGAAAGCTTCAGGTTCTCTAAAATGTCCTAGACGACTGCACTGATTTTGGACTTAATAAAACTCAGTGGACCAACACCAGCTGACTTTGGAATCTGCACATTGAACCTTAAAGGTGACATATCATGCAAAACATGATATGTCATCCACTTTAGTAGCCTTTAAATGCATTTTGTTATGTATTTTGAGTCTGTAGGAGTGCAGAAAAGTTGAATTTAGTGTCTCCGGGTGCTTCATAGATATCGTTATATTCTGTTTGGGTCATATTTTCAGTCCGTTTAGTTTTCTCTATCATCTGTTCATAATTTCCATCTGTTGCGTTACAGTATTTGCTGCAGAACAGCTAAATACGGTCATAGACTTCTGGCTGATCAATTTCGCATGTCCGCCACATTTATTTCTCATTGCAGTTTTGTAGTCCAAGCTGAAGTATGTCTATGCTGAAAGAGGATAAATTCGGTTTTACCTTCTACTCAGTTTTCCATTAATCTGCCTGGATACAGCTAACATTGAATAACCAGCTTTTTAAGCAATGGCCTTTTGTGGATTTCCCAGCTTGTGAAGGGTGTCCACCAGTGTCTGCTGGACAACTGTCAAGTTAGCAGTCTCTCCCATAATTGTATAATCCATAACATAACATTGCTACAATCGTTTTGATCTTATGCAATGTTCTTGTTTAAAAAAAAAAAAAAAAAAGACTTTTAGGTTTTCAATGGCTTTAATATTAATCACCAAAGATAACAGAATTAAATCCCTCTATTTAATTGATCTATACAGTATTTGAACTTCACTTTTTGACCAGAATTCCTGAAATAAATAAGTAAGAATACTAATTTATTGAGGTTTAACGAGGCACCTTTATATTACAGCTTTACCATATCCAATGAGTATTAGTCTGACTTTATGGCAAGCAATTGTATTTCAAAATTAGATTTATGTTTTTGTCCTATGTAGGTCACAAACCCCTTTAGGATCCAAATCTCACACAGATGGCTGAATCTTAGGTGTTTTCCTAATACTGGTGGTGAAAAAATCCAAACCCTTTGACTTTAAACCCTTTTAAAACAAGGTCCCAAACTTTGAGTCATGACTAGGTTCATGTACATTAATCATGCAGCTCATACATTTTATTTTAAGTGCATTTACTTTGCATGTTTTATTTGGAAAAATAAGTGAATTAGAATCAGAGTCAGCTTTATTGCCAAGTTCGTACATACAAAGAAGGAATCTGACTCCGGTACACTTTGCTCTCTGGTTTTTGGTTTTTGCATTAAAGAGTATACATATATACAATATACAAATATACACATATATAAATAAAAAGGTGCATTTGCAACATCTGCATGGTGTTGTTTGGTACTCTATTGAATGTTCATCAGAGAAACAGCCTGGGGGAAGAAACTGTCTCTGTGGCGGCTGGTTTTAGTAAACAGTGCTCTGTAGCGGCGGCCTGAAGGTACAACT
>JAHUTJ010001932.1:0-15585 GCA_036250325.1 Characodon lateralis
TGAACCCTGTGGTACTCCACAATTAACCCTGGAGTTTAAAGATGATTTATCATTTACATGAACAAACTGGAATCTGTCAGACAGATAAGATTTAAACCAGCCTAGCGCTATTCCCCTGATCCCTACAACATGTTCCATCCTTTCAAAGAGAATATTGTGATTGAATGTATCAAATGCAGCACTGAGATCTAACAGGACCAGTATAGACACAAGTCCATTATCTGAGGCCATAAGAATATCATTAGTGACTTTCAGCAGAGCTGTTTCAGTGCTATGATGAGCTCTGAAACCTGACTGAAACTCTTCAAACAGGTCATTGCTGTGTAAATGCTCACACATTTGATTAGCAACTATTTTCTAAAGAATTTTAGATAAGAACAGAAAATTTGGATATAGTTCTATAATTTATTAAGGCATCTTGATCAAGCGAAAGTTTCTTAAGTAAAAGTTTAATCACAGGTACCTTAAAAGACTGTGGTACATGTCCATTTACTAAGGGTAGATTAATCATATCTAAAATGGGGCTGGTAATCAGAGGGAACACTTCCTTAAATAATTTGGTTGGGATTGGGTCTAACATACAAGTTGAAGGTTTAGATGAAGCTAATATTTCTGATAACTCAGGAAGCTCCACAGGATAAAAACAGTCCAAACACAAATCAGGATTTGCAGTTATTTCCAATGTTGTCTCACTTGCTGAGGATGAAGTAATCATCTTTGTGGGAGTATGTCAAAGATTTTCTTTTTAATAGAATAAATTTAATTTAAGAAGAATCCCATAAAGTCATGACTGCTGAGAGCTAAGGGAATGGATGGCTCAACAGAGCTATGACTCTGTGTAAGTTTAGCAACTGTACTAAAGAGAAACCTAGGGTTATTCTTCTTCTCTTCCATTAATGAGATGATGATGAGAAATAAGCTGCTCTGGCTTGGCGAAGTGTCTTTTTATACAACAGTAGGCTATTTTTCCAGATTAAGTAGGAATCCTCTAGGTGTGTAGAGTGCCATTTTCTCTCCAATTTTCTAACATTGTGCTTTAAAGTATGCAGCTCTGAATTAAACCAAGGAGCCAGCCTCCTATGAGGCAGGTATGTTGTCTTTAGGTTATACCCTTCAGAAAATAAAATATTTATTTCCACTCATATGCTGCCGACATTTTACGGAGCCCGCGAGGGGACATGGGGAATTTTTTTTTTTTTACTTTTGCGTCCCCACGCAATACTTTTACGTTCGCTCGCAAAAGTTGTTAATCACCTTGAGAAAGCTGTGCATTTTGGAACACCAGCACACATGACAAATTGCTCACAAAACAAACAGCACTGATATGGCATTGGTATGGTTTATTTGTCATATACAAGATAACATGCAGTCAACAATGCAATTAAATGCTTAGGATAAAACGAACCGTTCAAATCCTTATAAAAACAAAAGTGGCATGCAAAAAAAAGTACACGTCATGCAGCAGCAATAAGCAAATAAAGTGTCACAGATGTGGTTTCGTGCAGTATTATTGTCCAGAGTTCAGTAAGTCTGATTGAAGATCATTTTATTTAAGGCCAATTTCAAAATAAAACTCAATAAATCTCAAAAACGGTTGTAGTGTTTGTTCCATTTCTGCAGTTATCTGGTTTGGAAACTATCCCACAAAGTATTGCGAGTTAACGCAAAGACTATTGCATGAGAACGCAAAAAGTATTGCGTGGGAACGCAAAAGAAAAAAAAATTCCCCCATGTCCCCTTGCGGGCTCCGTAACATTTAGATCTACATTCAGCTGAAGGGTAATTGTTTTAGTGTCTCACTGAAGTCAATGCCAGTAGCCCAAACTTCCTCAATTTCAATGAGATCAAGACTGAAATAATTATGTCTGGACTAAGTGGTAATCACAGTGCTTCTCATTTGGATCAGAATAGCCTGGAGCCTGTTGTTAGGTTGCAAGTAAAAAAAACTGAGGGTTAAATTTGACTAAAATCTTACCTTTGAAAAACAGAGTTATTCAGTTGTAAAGCGACCCTTTTTACATTGAAGCTTTTATATAAAAAGAAACCATTTTTATCTTTTAAAACTTTGAACAGCTGATTCATGCTTTCATTATATCCCTACTGGATTATTGTAACTCTTTTTCTGTTGGTGTTAGTCAGTCCTGCCTCGTAAGACTGCAGTTGGTCCAGAATGCTACAGCTTGTCTTCTGACCCAAACGAAAAGGTGTGAACAAATTTCCACAGTACTCTCTACTCTTCACTGGCTCCCTGTTCAGTTTACAATTGATTTTAAAGTTTTGTTGTTGACTTATAAGGCACTGAATAGACAGGCTCCGGGGTATCTGTCTGATCTCCTGCAGCCTTATGCACCCTCTAGATCCCTTTGATTTAATGATCACTTGCTTTTGGCTGTACTAAGGTCCAGGCTGGTTCACAGAGGTTGTCGAGCGTTTAAGGTTAGAGCCTCTGAACTGTGGAATAAACTGCCCGTACACATCAGACAGGCTCCAACTGTCCATGTTTTTAAGAAAACATCTGTACCCACTGGCTTTTAATACACCATGAGAGATATGAGGGAGGCTTTTTATTTATCCTTTTGTACTTGCTGTTGTATTTTTTTTTTACTTCTGTACAGCACTTTGATCAATGCTGCAGTTGTTTTTAGATAGGCTATGTAAAGTAATTTGAACTTAAACTGATCACACACGTTAGTGTTTCGTTCTTGATTTTATTTTATTGAGGCACACTTTAATGACCGTTGCAGCTATGAAATAATTTTATTTTTTCTGACTGAGGGCAAATAATTAGTAATAGAAATTCATATGACTGCAACTTCTGTTTTTTTTTTTACTTCTTTGAATACACCAACTGAAAATGGGAAAGACAAAAAAAAAAGTATAGAATAGGACAAGGGTTGGAGATTAGATTGAACTGGCATACCATGGTTGCATAATATATGAGAATAAATTAGTTCTAATGGTCACAAATTAGCCAAAAGAATGCTGATTCTAATCTAATCCGAGCAGCCTGATCTAATACAAGCAAGTTCTACTGTTTTCAATTATTTGACAATAAAGCAAAATGATGTACAGTTCAACCATTCTGTACCTCAACACAACATAATCTTGCACTTACACATACTATAACATTTTCCATTTGGAATTAACATTCTAAATCTGTCTTCTAGGGCTGTGCAATAAGAGGAAAACCATCATGTTAAGGTAGATGAAGGACCCAAAATAAATAAAGAAAATTGACAAGGAGACCAGGATGCAGAACACAGGCAGGTAAACAGACATGGAGCCAGATAGTTTAACAGGAGAAAATGTGAAGAACAATGAAAACCAGAGAGTATAAATGCTGAGGAAGGGTGGAGAATGCACCAGTGAATACTGGGAGCTAATCAGAGGGGGAAGCAGGAGCAGCTGGTGGAAGAGAGAGACTGAAGGCAACTAATGGAGGGAGGCTAATTAATACAGGCCAGCAGGGAATCCAGGGAAACAACAAAACATCTAAGTGAACAAAAATGAGTAAAAAAACTAACTAAAGAACATAGACAGGGAGGAATAAATCTACAAGGAAATACAAACTAAAACATCTAACTGAGGAATCACAGAATGTAATCTAAACATGAGAATGATTGATGGTTCTAATAAACATGAATGAACTTAGATAATAGCAACAGATGTAGAAAAAACAGAAAAGAAGCTCAAACTCAAAACAGAGGCAGATTATCACAAAAACATCAAATTGCTTTTTTGTTGTTAAATATTTCAAAAACATGGTCGATTGAGATCCACCCACATTTTCCTCACTCTTCTCTTTGCAATAACTCCACCACTCTTGGCCGCCAAGACATATATCAGATGTGGCCATTAAGGACATCGAAAGTCAATCTGACCGGCCAAACTTGTTATTGCCAAACAGTTTCAATAAATTGCACCTGAAATATTATAGCTCACCAAATATGTCTTCTACACAGCTCTTTGCTTTTGGATTAATGCACACACTGATATAACGACTATGATTTAATATATTGAAAAGCTCTACTACGTACTCATGTAACACATTTTAAACTTACAATTTAAGTGCACCAATAATTTTTTTTTGTAAAAGAAAGGAGGCCTTCTAAAATATGTAAAGTCTTAATATCTATTATCTGTTTCTAAATAACTTAAACCATTTTGTTATTGTATTTTGAGAAATATTCTACAATATTCAACATTTTCTGTTTCTGTAATCTATTTACATTTGCCCACCCAAACACTTCCCTATTCTTTGTGAAGGATATGAGAACTGCAATTAAAGAAAAAGAAAAATATGTTATTTGCATGTAATTAAACATATAATTAAAATATTTTACATGATATAAGTCTATAATTTCATCTCTATAGTGGCGCAATATGTGAATCATTCATCTCGGAAAATAAAATATAATGGACCTCGTTTTTCTTCTGGACTTGCCAATTAATCAGATGGGCCTTAAAACAAAGAAATTGTGTGTCTAATTTCAGTATTATTTGTCTAATTGCCCAGAATTTATCCTCAATCTGTGGAGACAAGTTTGCTTCTGAGATAATGTCCCTTCATGCAAGTTCATGTGGAGAAAGGTAAGTCAACTAGACACTGCAACGCTAGTCCAAACTGACGATTGACAATACAGTTAGAATAAAAAAATCTGAAATCTATCCACTATTCCACATTTTCCCCTGATCTGAATCCCATTAAAACACTTGGGGAGGGTTTTAGAGTTTTTGGTGTGAGATATTTGGGCTGTTTAGTTTTCTCCAAATGTAGTGCTGTGCATTGTGGCCAAACATCTTAACCTGGTCCTTATCTATCTAAAAGACATTATTCAAAGGGTCTTGTATTTATTTAAAATCCTCTTGCCAAACCTAAGTCATGCTGCCACATTCTTTCGAGAGAGAAGATACTTTTTCCTTGCAACCCATCCAAACATGCCATACATATTAAGTCTTTCCCTAACTGATAGAGCTTATGCAGCTTCTTTTAGCATTGTAAGGTCTAACATTGGAGTCTTAAATGGTTTTTACTTTTACCAGGTTTCTCTCCATAGAATGACGGATATAAAAAAGTTTGGAAATTGCCTTTTAATCTTTCCCAGATTGATGGGAAGTAGTAATTTCTTTGTTCACTCTTGATGTCTTTGCTCTTTGCCGTTGTATTAATACACACCTGTAAACCAGCAAACTTGCCAGGACACTGTCACTCGGTGCATTTGGGTTTGGTATTTTGCCGACAGTGCAATGTTCATGAACAGTATTGCTTTTCCTCTACTGTTTAAAATCATGCATTTCTTTTGTTCAAAGTAACTATTGATAACTAGTTTGTGCTTAAACATAAATTTGACTTTATTTTACCATTTGTGATTGGATTTCAAAGCATACATTTAAAGGTTTATGGAATGTAATCTTCAGCTTTCTTTGCCAAAAGAAAAATATCACAAAATTGAAAACAATTTAAGATAAAACGTGTATGCAATGGGTTTTGTTTACCTACTGATTTCTACAAATGATTTCAAAAGACATCTTAATAAATACACATAAGACGACATTAATATTGAAAATTATGATGACATTATGACCAGACAATTTTCCCATGTTTCATACTCTTCTCTTTCTACTCCAAATTCTATTGCTTCGGGTTTCAAATGCTACAATCTATATCAGGGGTTCTTATCTGGGGCACTGAAGGTCCATCTTGTAGCCCAAATGTATTACTGGTCTGTGTACAAAAGCATTTATTCCACTTCACGCTATATTTTTACTGCATACTGTATTCTTTAATAATGATAACTTTTTTATTTATTGTGTAGCTATTTTGTATTTTGAGTATATTTCATCAATTGCAATATTTATTAAAAATGTTGGATTATAACTTATGTCGAAACTGTTTCTTCTTTCTTGAATTTTTTTACTCAGTTTTATTTTTCCTCAATTCCTGTTGGATTAAAAAAATGAAACAGCTGTATATCAAACTACTGAACACACTGGGGCAAAGCTTCTATTATTTTCCCATATTTTGATTGACACAAGTCAATGATGCACCTTGTTTATAAATATACATTATCTTGTTTTATATATAAATGAGTCTATGCATGATCATATATTTTATATATGTATTATGAGTATTTAGACCTTATTCGTTCTTGAATAACTCTAAATACTGTCAAAAATCAAATATCTTTATTTGCAGCAAGAAAAAAAATAACGAGAGAAAAATAAGTCAAAGCGATAAATATGTTTCATAAGAAAAAAGGAATCAGCGCCTTGTGGACATTTTACAGCTCCGATTCCCTGAGCCTTGGGCTACATCTCCTTTCTATACAGCTCAATAAGATGAATGACAAGAATTTGACCAGCAGAGGAGGAGAAGGGCAGCCCTGACAGTGCACCAACAGCCTCAAGAAGACAAGTTGCATACTGCATCTTCAAGTTGCTGTTAGTTTAAGTGCCAGAAACACATCAGACGAACAAAGATAGCACATGATAGAGTGTGCTATTTAAAAGCTGCTGACATGGTTTGCTTGCCAAGAAAGTGATAGCAATGTGTTTAACAGGTGACTTCTCTCTAGGGTTCAGCTCACAATGTGTAAATTAGATGAAAAAACAGCTCAGAAGGAGCAGCGCTAATATGCCTGGCAAATCACAGAACATAACAATACAGCCAAGTTTGTGAAATGCAAAAATGAATCAAATATGAATGTCCAGAAAATAACCTGACTATCAAGTCTGTTACAAAAGAAGTGTTTTGTATTCTAGCTCAGTTATCTACAGCATTGAGTAAGCAAGTAAGTTAAAAGAAAAAATATATTATTTTAGCTCAAGCTCAAGATTTTCTGGTGAAATCTTGAAAGTTTTCTTGATTAGCAGTTTGTCAAGCTTTCCAAGCTTTTCTTTTGGACTGTGGCTAGTTTTTTTATCATCAGTCCACTGATTGTGCAGACTGTGATTAAAAAGGGACATTAATATGTCATAGATAAGTGAAGAAGTGTCTAGCATAAAACTCTACCTCTACTAGAAGAACAGTATGTGAAAGACATATCTTGAAGAAACTGGGTGGAAAAAAAGCTAAATTTGAGAGAGTCATGGTGCTTCGGTCTATTCATCTAGTACAGACCAAATTTTGAGCAACCAGTTTGTTCACCATATCTGTCAAACGGTCCTTCAAAACCTTGTACATCTAATTTACATGTTATGACCTTTGTCTTTGTCCTTTTATAGCCAAGTCAGGCTTATTTTGCCCATTTGACAGACGCAAACCACTTTGCCATCATAAATGTTGTAGTTTGTTAAATAAAATTTTACATCAAGGAGGGTTGACTTTGTTGTACATTTTAAATTCAGCTACAGAAATAGGAATAAATTGTGTTTTGTCACAGCCTGCAGAAAGCATAGTGCCTTTAGATCTAATTTAAACTGGATTATTTGCTAAGTAGTATGTTACATGTGGGCAAACATCCTCTGCATTTAGTAATATTTTAAATTAAGTGGCTTAACACACAAAATGTACTCATCTGGAAAGGGTTAGGCACTGGACCATAAATTAGTAAAAAAGTGGACGAAGTTCAAAGAAAATTTTCAGAAAAGAACAATAGGGCTTAAGAAAACTTCATTCCCAGCATATGTTCTGGAAGCATTTTGTTGGAAGTGCAATTAGCTGGATCAAAGTGCCTTACAAAAACAGAACAACATGATAAAGAAGGTCTGATCTAATCCAAGGATTGCTTTGAAGCCTCTAGACCATATTGTGTAAAGAAGGATGTTTCACAAAATGAAACAATGTGGATAACCCTCAGCATCTTCACAAAGTAACACTGAAGATATTCAAGTTTCTGTCAGAGACACAGATCCTCAGGAGCACAGATTGCTATACAGAAGATCGTTTCACAACGATAACTGTCTGTAAAAATTCTTTGAAGAATTTCAAATAATGAGAGGTACTACACATCTTATTTCCCTTCAGGATTAGTAATTCCATAACTTGAATAGGATCTAAATATGAACAAAAGTCACTTTTTAAAGAACACAAATGTTGAGTGCTTTGAAAATAAAATACAAAGAAATAATTGGTATCATTTGTGCAATTCAAAAGAATATTTATTGATCTATAGATCAAACAGAATGCTATGCCTGCTTGGACCAAATGCAAAAGTGCAAAATACAAGTTCACCCATATAAAAATGTCATGTATAATAACGTAAAAATTTGCCTTTTTTTCTTAACAGTATTTTTTAGGATAATCTGAAAAATGAAGCAAATACTTGTACATTTTATCTCAGAGTGAATTAGTTTTCCACTGATTCAAACAAATCCATTAGCACTAAAACTATGATAACCAGTATTTATAAAACACTTTACATTTGACTCCCTTTCTCTGTGCTTTTACTGGTGTTCCACTGTTTTTCCTCTCTGTACAGTATATCAGCTATAAATATGACGCTATTAAACTTTGTAGCACAATAGGGCTGGCTGATCTTCCCTGTTTCCTGTCTTTATGTTAGAATAAACAACCTAGCTGCCAGCTGCAAACCTCAGAAGTGAGAGACCAAACCATCTTGAGTAATTCCTGGCAAACCCACGTACTGTAAACTTTACAGCAGTTATAACTTTTCCTTCATTGTATTTGTTAAAATCTTGGTATAGTTGATCTTAAAGGCACTACAGCTTTCACTGGCGGTTTGAGGTAGCAGATGTTTTAAGTTATTAGATCTTAAACCCAGGATGGAGAAAAAGGAAAACTAATAGAGGTCCAACAGAGGACGAAGACGTATTTGAAGACTCCCAACCTAAGGAAGTTGAATCTGGAACAGATTCCAGTGAATGCAGAGATAAGTGTTTGACATTCTCAAGTATCAACACATAACAGCAGAGATTAAATGTTGAGTGAACATATTGTAGGGTACAAAAACGAGGAGATGTTTGGCTTATGGATTATGAAAGGAAGTGGGAATTTTCTTTCGTTGACGTTAGCTTGCATAAAGAAACCAGATGCAGAGTCTTGTGAAGTAAAATTGAGTTTTCATCAAACAGATCTGTGGTCAGTAATGTCCTCCTGTAGAGGAATTTTAGCACCAAAAACTAGTTCATGTTGTTTGACAGGTTGTATTTAAGTGAGTTCTTGACTCTAAAGATTTTCTTCCTTTAGAAATCAAACATTTAAATTTGCAATTTGCATTTATTTCAGTTGAAACTATATTTCAGTTCAGACTATAGATAGCAGACAGAAAAATGGCATAAGGTAAATAAAGTAAAAAATATAAAATTAAAACTGATATACATAAAATTTAGATGAGCTAATCTTAAATCTCTATCAGAGACAAATGTGACAGTAATATGAGGTGAATTTGAATAACAGATGTTCCACTACCCTGGGCCAGATTTATTGAACCAGCAATTACTGGGATGGCTACATGCCATCTGTCATACAACTGCAGCACATAAATTAAAAGCAACAGCTGTTCTTGTGCTGTGGAGGTAAGGGCAAGTTAAAGCGTCTCGCTCAGTGGAGGAAGAGATGCATGTCAGGTAGTTTGTTCCCTTTGGGTATTCAGATGAGGAGATAGAAAGAAACAAGAAGAAGAACAGGAGAAAAAGGCTGTCAGAACGAGAAATATTTTTCTTTCCAAGTTTTACCAGTTTATCATTTATATTTCTTATTTGTCAAACAGTGGCTTGAAGGCATGTACTGCCATCACTCTATGTAGTGTACATTTATTTAGTTTTGTTGGCACATTGCTTGAATAACATCTCATCATGTATTAATAGTGAGTGCTTTCTGCCATCAGAGAATATTACATTTATACAACCACAAATTGTGGTTGATGTGCATGAAAATCAGTCTCTCCGGGCTATTACGTTTGGCTCTGTTCTGCTTTTCTAACGAACCATTTTTTACTCAATAATAAAACAGCCTGCTGCTGCTTTTAAGAAAAACATGTGGAAAATATGTGTTTATCATAACAGTCCAGAGGCTGAACAGTGACGTCATGAAGTCTGTTGTGTTCAATCAAATTTGACCATAAATCATTTCATAAGTCAGACCACTCTGCTTTTGTGTAGCAGCAAAAATAACTTTTACCATAAAAATGTCTTCATATTTAAACTAGTTTCAGTTAAATAAGGTTTTTAGTTTTTTTATTAAAACCAAGAAAAAAAAAATACAAATAAAATAACGGAAATAAAGGAAAAAATGAAAATACTTAAGTGACTGGATACATGAAAGTCTTGTTTGCAACTATAGCATAAAATAGCTTCTCAAAATCACCAGAGGATTATGGCGCCTGGGAACTGACATGGGAAAAAAAAAAAAATAATATTAATATATATATATATATATATAGCATGCACACAAAATACTAATTCGTTCCCACAAAATACTAATTTTTGCCCACGAAATACTAATTCATTCCCACGACATAGGTATAACGTGCTCACGAAATACTAAAACAGCGCACTTTCTCAAACATACGAAGGAACAAAACAACAACTGGATGGACAGGGATAGTCTGATCGAGTTTTATTTTAGGCTGGGGAGGAGCTTCAGAAAAGCCAGGCATTGCAATGAATTCTCATTAGTGAGAGGCATTTAAATAGAATATTGAGAGCCACGTGTTAACCCTTCCTGCATCAGTTTCCTGACCGCGGTCGCGAAACACAGGGGAGATGCTTCCTTCAGGGCCGAAATGGTTGTTCGCTTCGGGGTTAATTCCTTGTACTTGCGTGTCATGGGGGGGTGAGACTTCTGTAATAATGAAGGGACTGGATTGCTGAAGCAGCAGAGTTTTTAATAGCTATATTGCCTAATGATTGCACATTAAATGTACCGTGGCCAGCTTAATTTGCTCCCTGGTCGCCGTCGTGCATACTGCCAAAACACACTCTTCTTCTCTCTCTTTACTCTTCTTCGTGATCCCAGTCTGACAGCGCCACCGTACGTATGCACAAATACACATTTACACACCCACCATATACTGAGCTCCATCACTTTTACACGTCTCCTGCAACACAGGTCACTTGATGCCTACTTCGTGGGAATGAATCAGTACTTTGTGGACACAAATTAGTATTTTGTGGGAACAAATTAGTATTTTGTGGGAACAAATTAGTATTTCGTTGGAACGATTTAGTATTTTGCGCCCACGCTATATATTTTTTTTTCCCCCATGTCAGTTCCCAGGCACCGTGGAGTATCATATGATCACAATTATCAAAAAGAGTAAAAGGGCAAAATGTGCTTTGCTGTTAATTTATGGTCTATGTTATTCTGGTTAAAAGCAAGAGATTTCCCCAGAAAATCCTGCAAATGTTAAGCAGTCGGTACAGATCTGAGGACCAAACCAAACCTTTCCATTGTTTCCTGAACAACGACCCTGGATGAAATGCTAAATATATTGGGGCAATCCAAAGTGAAAACTGGTGAAAGAGCCAATTCTTGAACCTGACCTCAAAACGTGCTGGATGGGTTATGTATCCCTTCTGTGTGTTGATGTGTTGACGGACAGACGGACGGATGGATGGATGGAGGAATCCAAAAACCTTTCCGCAAAGTGAATCCCACTGTTACCCATCCAGCTCCCATTAAAACAAATGTCACTTGTTAATAGCTGACAGGCAATAAGCCAACATAGACATTTGCCGTTAGTCTGACCAAATTAATTGCCAGGCTAAACTTTTAAATAGCTGCATAATGTCATTCATATGATTAATATTCCCATAATGCCAGCACCAATGCTGAGAAAATGACAGTCTCACATTGTTTTTTCTAAAATTACGCACCACTGAACAGTTCTTTAAATCCTCAAACAAAATTCTATTCTAAAAAAACATTTTGTTAACAGTTAAAGTGTTCACCCCAGAGCCTGTGCACCCACGTTTTAAAAAAAAAAAGGTCACACAATGCAGACATAATTCTTAAAAAATTACTCTGATGCTTAAAGTCACACCTGCTTTAAAACACAAATTGCACCCAGTAATCATCATTGTTCTTTGTGTTGTGGAGATGGTCCGTCAGTACAAGCTAAGGTGCGCTGTGCTTCTAGAAAAACACATGGAGTCGGCTTTCTCACTGTCTTGCCTTTAGGCAGTAAGAGCTACTTGTAAGGGCAAGGGTCATTGGGCCTGGTAACCCCATTTCTTGTACAAGAGGACCAGAAAATCAACAGATTAAACTGTCTTAGGTTAGATGCTGAGCTTTGTTTCTGTGAAAGTAAAACCAAAAACAAGAGTCCTGCATTTCATTATTGTACTCTTCTGAAATCTGCAACTTTAAGGGAAAACATACACACACTTTTAATTTCTTTGTTTTTCAAGCTTTGAGTTTCACACCAGTTTTTTCCTTTTTGAAAGAGCAAACTAGGCTTAAAAATTCAAATGGGAAACAAAAAAACATAAACTGTGTTATTTTAAGTAAATATTTGACATGTTTTTTTTTTTTCATTTAGTTTAATTTAGTTTTAATTTTGCACAATTAAAATACAGAACAAAGACATTAAAAAAAAAATATTAATGATAATTGTGCAGGAAGAGGCAAAAGCACAAAGGGCTTATATAAAGCCTCCACCCAAATAGTGTAAAAAAACATAATAACAATTCAACAATACATGCTTCATCAGCTAATCATAAATTTGTGAAATCATATGAGAAATAAAAACATTTAAAAAACACACCTACAAAGTAATTGATGGATTGATGATTTAGATAAAATATCAATGAAAGAAATGACAAGCATAATACACAAGCATATTTTTATATATCATAATTTTACCCAAAAAATTAAGTATCTTATCAAATGCTACATCCAAGCAGTCTTTTGATATCGCAATTTTGCACACACTGATATTTAATGGACTACTGTGATTCAATGCCTTGTGTCAGACAAGGGTAAAACTCACTTGAGAATAATGCAGCCAGTACCACTGGGCGGTGCAGTCCAAAAGACCTGTATTCTGGTTCTTCTCCGGGGCGTGCTCTCTGTCACTGCAGGAGGACAGTTGGTCATGAACTGGGTGTCATCATCATTAATGATCTGGCAAAAAAGTAAGGGTTGTTCTATGAATATCATATCACAGATTTACAGAACATACAAATGATCCAAAACAGGCCAGATCACATACTATCACCTAAACAGATAAATATAGACAGCCTCATACAGAAAAAAAGTGTATAAGGATCAAGATCCATCAGGTTAAACTAAACACACAGAGTTTTGATGTAAAGCAATGACAAATAGATAACAAATAGAGGGATTAAGTCACAGCTTGATGCATTTTAGCACTCCTAGCTTTGCTCTCTGATTTTCACAGAGTAGATATAGCTATAATCACAGCACCGATTTGTTTCTTTAAATTAAGTGAATAAAAGAATTGTCAGCCAACATGTTGGTGCAGAATTAGAATTTTATCAAAGGGGAAAGGCAACCTTGTGGTGCTATTGTTTCTTTCTGACAAACATGAAAATATGTAACAGCTTTTTTGAGAGTTTAGACACAAAAAAAAAATACAGTTTGTGTGAGCAATTGTATAAGTTCCTGTATTTGTCACTGATTCATATATTATTAGTCAGTTGCAATTCTTGAACCATCTGGAATTCATTGAAAACTTTGGAGGAGAATTTGAAATTCATAGTTCAGGTTGTTACCGATTCTAAATTTATTTGTAGGCATTCTTACGTATTCTTAACTTAATCTGAGACTCGTTAAGCAGTGTCTTAACCATGAAACAAAGGCATTCTCATCTTCCTCCATTAGCCTCTGCATTAGTCTGTTGTAGTGACCATATTCTAGCCCTCTAGATGGTGTCAGCCACGTTCTAACCCACCACCAAGGGACTCTTATCCTTCATTTGGGCAGAATTCTTAGATTCTTAAATCATACTGAATGTCTGACAATATTTGAATCAAGCTGAATCATCTGAGTTATCTTTATCATACCTGTATCTTAACTGAATCTGACAGCATGACAAATTGGACCAGAAATTTAGCAAATTCCAAGAATCCCAGAAGAATCCTCAAATTTAGCAACTGTTGGTGGTTTGTGTTACTTGTGGTCAGTGTGGAATAGTAGCAAAAGAACTAGTCCTTGGTAGGAAAACCGGCACAACACTGGATTTAAGCAACATAGTGTAAGTGTTGATTTTAGGAAGAACATCTTAGTTGGTGTAAAACATTACCCAGCCACCAATTAGAGAAAATACTGAACCTCACCTTTCAAGAACATGGCTGTAATGTAATTGTATTGAAAACAGTTTTGCAATCTCTGTCATATTATTACATTTCTTTTTTTTAACCCATGTCAGAAATAAGTTATTTTACATTATTTTTAAAGTAATTATGAAAGATGTGAATAATAGAACTCAATTTCCCAGCTCTGTAGAAGATAATTACTTTTATCTTTAATTTCTATCTATACACTTGACTATAGCTTCCCTTAACCTATACATCACTGGTATTTGTGGTGATTTCACTCCGCTTGTCAAAAGGTTTTCCAAAATATATACTGTAAAAACTGTAGATAGATAATACAAAAACTTCACAAAAATTTTCTTGAGAGGGTAGGAATTATTTGCTTGATATGTTTCAATTGTTATTAAGTAGGTAAAAAGTATCAGTCGGGTGGAACACTCTCACACAGTTCTGGACCCTGAAAGTTTTGGGAGGGAGACCCTAATGACAAAAGGTTTATTTCTTTCACCCCTTCCTCTGAATGGGAGGATGATCACGCATGTAAACCTGGCCTTAACTTATCAGATGTTACTGTCTTGACCAATCTTTAGCACTAAGCTTAGTCAAGAGCAAAGTTGTGGGACAGAGGAGCCTTGTCAAAGACCTAAGGCAATGCTTTGGATATTAACAGAGTTGTGCATTCAAGGCATGTCCTGCCCAGTTGTCTCAGTACTTGAACTGGATCACAAATCTTATAGACTAAACACATAGATAAACAGAACCACACATGGCCCCTGACCTTGTAGCTTGTGTTCACCAGCAGTTCCAGAAATCCTGTTTGACAAAACTCACCAACAATTTTCCTGTTGGGGCCTTTATTTTTTTGAGGAACAAATTCCATATTTCTGTACTCTGACTGATTTCCTGTTTTGTTTCACTAAGACTGAAGCTATGTCAGTCAAAAGCTGAAACAAACAACTTTAAGAAAGAAGCAAACAAAGGAGAATGAAAGCAAAAGGAGTCACAGCTTTGTGACAAGAATAGAAAGATTTGCAACGTGCCAGTTTAAATTCATATTCAATCAATACATATACAAACTTCAAATACAGATTGACATAAGTGCTGTATCAATTTACAGTAGAAATTGTAAGATAGCATGCAAACATCCTTTGGAACAGGTCAAAAATATTTATAGACGTTTGAATCCTGTTAAAAGAAATTTAACAGCCAAACAACTTACTAATGTCTAGGCATTCAAAATCTTATCTGAACTTGGTCTACAAATAAAAGCTGTCACAGTGAGGTTTTGGGGTGGACCGAAGCGCAGACAAGAGCTTGGCAGCAACATTCCAAATAATCTTCAGCTTTATTCAAAGTTACAAGCGTAACCAAATCACTGCAGGTAAAGCATAGATCCAAAACTTA
>JAHUTJ010001933.1:0-15580 GCA_036250325.1 Characodon lateralis
GAGGGATTGCTGCAAAGTCAATGCCAGTGACTGTCCACTGTCTCTACATGCTCATCCAGGAGGAGTGAATGCTGCAAGTCACTGACTGGATGCAATCTGCTGGGTTTCCTTAGAGAGAAAAACTTTTCATCCAATTTGCATCTTCATCTGCACTGTTCAATGATTAGGATTAATTGGAATGTATGTACCTGACTGTTGTGAAGTGCCTTGAGACAACATGTGTTGTGAATTGGTGCTATATAAATAAAACTGAATTGAATTGTCTGCTGGCCAATTAGGCAGAGTAACACCGTGATTATAAAAGCAGGTATTGGTACCTTTAGCAGTGTTGGCAGATGCCAAATCCACCTGAAAAGTGGAATCAGCATTTCCATCAGCAAAAGGAAGCATGAATGCTGTAAAATTTCCTGGTAAACAGTTGCTCTGACTTTGGACTTGACAAAACACAGTGGACCAAAACCAGCAGATGGTATAGCTCCCCAACTCATCACTGACTGTAGAACCATCACACTGGAGCTCAAGCAGCTTGGATTCTGTGCCTCTCCGCTTTTCCTCTAGACCTTGCTTTTTATCTGAAAAGAGGATGCCTGAGCAACAGTCCAGATTTTTCCTCAGCCCAGGTAAGACACTTCTGACTTTGATTGACTGGTTCAGGAGTGGCTGAAAATAAGGAATGTCACAGTTGTAGCTGATGTCCTGGACATGTCTCTGTGTGGTGGCTCTTAAAGCATGCACTATACCAAACACTTTTCCTTCCACCCAACTTTCTAATAATATGCTTGGATGCAGCACTCTTTGAACAGCCAGCTTCTTTAGCAATTACATTCTGTGACTAACCCATCAACTTTCAAGCCAGCAGTGTATGATTAAGTAGGCCATAATTAGTAGGTCATAATTTAATGATTCTGTAGTAGAAATCATTTTTATTGGTCTGCTAACTGTGTAAGATACTGAATTTTGGGTTTTATTTAATCAGATATAAAGGCTTAAAATGTGTCACTCTGTGTATAATGAATACGTTTTTATTGTTGAATTGAATTACTGAAATAAGTTAACTTTTCAATGATTTTCCAATTTATATTTGTCTCTGTTTCCAGACTTTCTTTGAGAAAATTAACCACATAATCTATTATAAGTAGAAAAGAAATGATAAATGTGTAGCAGCCTAAAACCAGGCAAACATCTGAGGATCTCTGTAGATATATTGCTAACAGTTTGTTTGCATAAAAAAGCAAAACAAACAGCTAAATAATACGTAGACAAGCAAAACTGTTCGTCTTTCCTTGGGCACTGTTTCCACCTAGTGGTGAAAACCTGGAATTAACCACCCAGTCAAGGAAATCATCTCTTCCCGGTAAAGGCAACAACATGGGTAAGAGGTCTAAGGTTGATGTTACCAGATATACAAGGTGTGTTCAGTGTGAAGGTTTACTTATGTGAATACTTCAAAGATGGATTACCATGCTGGAGATTTGCTTCTATTCCAGTGAATTCATTAAACAGCTAGATGCAGCAAAAGCAAAACAAGTACAATGTGTCATTTCATGGAAGGAGAAATATTTATATATATATATATACTACAGTCATGGGAAAAGGTAAATCACTTTTGATTGTTGATCTTAATTTAAAAATAAATTCAAATGACGATGTAAGCAGATGCACCGAATTACTGATCATCGTTAGTGTGAGCACCTCTATAAAAGCAAGAGTTTTGGCAGTGTGATGATAGCGAACTCTGACCTTAGTGAAGCAATTAATTTAAGGAAGGAAGGACTATAAAGCCATTCCCGAAGTACTTGAGGTCCATTATTTGATAGAAGGAGAGACTGTTCATAAGTGGAAAATATTAAAGACAGGTGCCAATCTTTCTAGGAGTGGACATCTCAGAAAATACCCCCAAGATCAGAGGGTGTTAAGCTAACATCTCCATCACAGGTTCCACAGTTTAACAACTTAACTGTAAAAGTTCATGACAGGACAGTTGAAAAAAGACTGGAGTGCAGCTTGTTTGGAAAGGATTAACGGAGGAAGCCTCTTCTTTCTGAAAACAATGATTGCACAACATAGGTTTGCAAGGTTGTGCACAGTGGTGGAAGGTTGATGATCTGCGCTTATTTTGCAGCCATGGATCCTGAGGATCTGGTTCTACAGGCTACAGAATAATAGTGAGTACTTTTTTTTTACAATTTTTTATTAGGGCTTCATTTCTGTTGCACGTTTTTGCACACAATGATTCAAATAGCTTTACTGTCACGTTTAGAGAGGTTTGGATTTGCTTTTTACTGTTTGCCTTAGACATGTTGACTTTCAGTGCTGGGAAAAATTATTTGCACTCTCAGACTTAAACAAATCTTTTAAATAACAAAACTGATTTCATTAACAAAACATTCCTGAGTAAATACAAAATGCAGAAGTTATTTTCCTGTTAGATGTCTGTTATGTACTTCCCTGGGTTTCTCTGAGTTTCTGCACCATTCATGTTAATTAGCCTCCTCCTTCAGCTGCTCTGCCTTTCTTTCTCCGCCTCAGTAACAACACATTTCCTATGATTGGATCTTTCAAATCTTTTGAAAAGTGGAGTTAAGAAATTCCTTAAACACAACAGGCTAAAAGATCTCAAAAAGCAACACATCAGAAGAAATTCAAGAACAGATGAGAGACAAAGCCACTGACATCTATCAGTCTGGAAAGTCTTTGGGACTCCAGTGATCGATAGTAAGAGCCATTACCCACAGATGGAGAAACATGAAACAGTACTGAACCTTCCCAGGAGTGTCTGGCCTACCGAAATTACTCTGAGAGCAAAACTGAAAACGAATCCAGGAGATCACAGAAGAACCAAGAATACCTCAAACACTGCAGACCTAGCCAGCTTCAGTTGAGGTCACAGTTTATGCTTCAACAATAAGAAAGAGACTTATTGGGGTCCCATGGAGCTCTGGACAAAAGGGCTCCATGGGACCCCAAAGACCCAAGAGAAAATATTCTGTTGACTAAAAGGAAAAAGTGTGACTTTTTAAAAGTTGTGATTCCTGTTACATCTTTCCTTAAACTAACACAGCATTTTAGAAAAAGCATCATAGCAACAGTCAAGCTTGGTGGTGCTAATGTGATGGTCTCAAATTGCTTTGCTTCTTCAGGACCTGGACAACTTGCTGGAATTGATGGAACTATGAAGTATGCTGTGTAGCAAAAAATCCTGAAGGAGAATGTCTGACCATCAGTGTCTTATCTTAAGCTCAAGTACATTTATGAAACAGGACAGTGATCCAAAGCACACCAGCTCGTCCACCTCTAGATGGCTGAAGTAAAAGAGTCATTACCAGACAAACACTTTCTGCCGCCAAGTGTGGCACAACCACTTATTATGTCATGCCCCCATTTACCCGATATTAACATTTATTTGATCATCTAAAACAATTCAGTAAGACAAAAAAGCAAAAACAGAAGAAATTCGTAAGGAGGCAAATATTTTTTTACAGCTCTTTATGCCACGGGAGATTTAAACAGCAACATAAATGCAATTATCAGTTTCATTCAGGTTTCAGAAACAAAGTGACATTGAGCAAATTAACTCACAAATATCTGCTCTTTTCTGCAAATAAAACAAAAAATAACAAAAAACGTTTGTGGTAAAAGCTGGTGCCGTTGATCTAAATAATTCTGAGTTAAGTTTAATTATTGCTCTAAAATAGCAAGCCAACAGGAAGATTTAATGGTCTGCATCTTTTATTATTACCTCAGAACAGTGCTTATGTGACCCTGTCATTTGATGAATAACATTACATCAACCACGGTATTTATAAGGTTACATTGAAACAAAAAATGTCGGTGAAGGGCAAACAATTTTAAGTTTAAAAGGAAAACAAAGGAAAATTTTATACACCCAAATGACCTCTTGCCGCCGCAGCTTCCTGCTCTATTGTGTCAATACTAGTAATCCCACAATGCACCACGACTCTCTTTTTAATCCGAGGCTCCTGGCAGCGTCTTTCAAAACAAAAGCCCTCACAGATAATAACGGCCTCCTCACATTGTGCTGCAGCGACATACACACAATCAGTGATCGACATTTCTCCAGACAAGTCACGGAACAGATTCATTTAAACAAACACTAAAAGGAACCGATCAATGTCAGCCAAACCCCTGAAGCTGGAACCTGCGGAAGTACAATGTGGTCAATAAAGTCTCATTTAAGTCATAGTTATTTTATGAAGCTGTTGTCTGATGGGTTTTCCGGCTTTTCGGAGTTGTTAACTTTATTTGCTCAGAAAGAAAGTTAGGTTATTCAAACTTTTGTCAAACAAATGGCGCTCATCGAGTGTGTAAAGTTTGTGTGAAAGTTTTCCTTTTGAATTTTCATGTTGGAATTGATTTTACCCTCCAAGCACAAAACAATTGGACAGTCTAAAAATAAATACTAATAGGACTGTGATGAACACAGGAAGATGATTTATGAGCTGGTTGGAGAAACATTCTGCAGGGGCTCTGTCCATGGTGCTGGAATTCTGCAGCTTCTCTGGTGTCAAAGTTGATGATCTCTCACTGCTTTTTCTCAGCCCGCAGTTTGCATCTTATTTGAAAAGTATTTCCTCTATCATAAAACTAAAGAGAAAACCTTCTAGGCTGAAAAAAAAAAAGTTAATTGTTTCCTAAAAGCTCACAAAAGACTTTTTCTTTCTGGTCAGACCCATTACTGTTAACATTTTGTAGCATCTAGGTGGCATAATACCCAATTAAATGATATTGTTCACAGCTATTAATTTATTCAGGTTTATGGTGAACCTATAAGTCCTTTTTTGTTGTTAATTATTGGAGTTCCTTTCCCTTCTCTGTGCCATTTATAAAAATAAGATCCCGCTACCTAAATCTGGATAACAGTAAGAAAAGTACCAAAATATATTTTAGTTTGAAATTATTGGAAGTGACAGAACATGTATAATAATGTTTTTTATCTGGTAAAGACTTGTTTCTTGTTATCTTTATAGATATGTCTACAAAATAAATGTGGAGGAAACTATGTTCTTCACATGTTCATTTAACTTTCTGTATATCTGATAACAGTAAAAAACTACATAGTTATACCGGCTATTTTGGATTAATGTCAGATTTAGTCAATTAGACCATGACTTTATTACTAGTGAGGAACAGAGCTGCTGTCTAGCAGTAAAGTCTACCTCCTTGATGGAGATTTTTAGATTTTGGAGATTGTGCTGGTATGCCTTGCTGTATTATACCTACGAATGAACTGAAATAACATGTTCTCTACCCGCTCCTCTTCTCCCTGTACACTAATGACTGCACCTCAGTGGTCTCCTGAAGTTTGCAGATGACACCACTGTTATTGGACTGATCCAAGACAGTGATGAGTCTGCATACAGACAGGATGTGGATTGGTTGGTACATGGGTGTGGTCAGAACCACCTGGAGCTTAACCCACTCAAGACTGTGGAGATGATGGTGGGCTTGTCTCCTGTGGACCACTTTCGGTTCCTAGGAACCAACACATAGACACTGTTCGGAAGAAGACCCAGCAGAGACTGTACTTCCTGTAGCAACTCAAGAAGTACAACCTTCCACAGGAGCTGCTGGTCATCTTCTACGCTGCCATAAATTCAATCTGTCCTATCTTTGTCCATCTCAGTGTGGTTTGGCTCATCCACAAAACAGGACAGGTCCAAACTGCAACAAACAATCAGATCTGCAAAGAGAATCATCAGGGCTGACCTTCTCGCCATCCAGGACTTATACCGGTCCAGGGTCAGGAAAAGGGCAGCTAGCTTCAGGTGGCGCTACAGAGACTTCAGCCAGGCTGTTTCTCTGATGAACAGAGTTCCAGAACAATACCATGCATACCTGGATTGATCTCACAATATATTCTGTGGTAAAGTCAGTTGTGTATATATGTACATTTAAAAAGATATTCTCTATTATTGAGAGCAAAGTGTAACAGAGTCAAATTCGTTGTTTCTCTGTACAAACTTATGTATGAACCTGTCCATATGATTGGATTGATCTGGTTATGCATTTCTGCAGGATATATTTGCCTTGTAACATGCTTTGAGATAATTGAATTGAACTGAAATGTCTGTTTAATAACTATTTTTCAGGCTGTTTTGCATCAGAAAATATAGTATCTAATACCCGGCTAATGTTCTCATGGGGTTCATTTCATATAAACTGGCAGACTGGAAATAATTTATCATAATCACTACTGAGGGTAACATTTACAATTTTAACATCATATTTAGTAAATATGCTAAATATTTTTTTTTGCAAGTAGATAGATAGATAGATAGGTAGATACATACACAGAGCATATCATTGATAACTCGAACTGCACTACTGGTGTCCTAACATCTGTTCATTCATTTAAAAAAATCAAAAAAGACAGGACTTACACCAGAAAATCGGTATATCAGATTTTCGTTTTAGCTGTTATCAAATCCAACAAATTAAATAAGAAGTTGAACTGAAGGTACACGTTTATAAACCAGCTATACTCAATGTTTTACATCCTGCCTTGAATATTGTCTCAAACCAGCAGCCTCACCGCCACCAGGGGGTGTCCATGATATTCCCTCTGTTCAGGTCTTGATGGAGACCATTGTTCTGCGGAGCCTTCAGAACCTGAGCGTCCTTACAGCGCACATGCCATTGTTTCCCCTTGCATGAGAAAAAATGCCGGTGGGAGGAGAAACATCAGAGAGACGCATCCAGACACTGTGTTGAAGGTTGGAGACCGTGAGGTGAAGCTGAGGTTTAAATGAAACATTTGTTATGAATTCAGGACAGTTGCACAATGAGACGATAGAAAAACACCCACTTCTGTCAACCGATAAAGATATTTTGATTGGATTTGTTGTTTTATATATATATTTTTTTTAAGATCTCGCTGTGGAAAATCGTCTAACCTTGCAAACAAAAAGCGATCTGGGCTGTAGAAACAGTTGTGGTGATGATGAGGAGAAGGAGACGGCTGAAAAACGAAGAAAGTGGAGGACAACAGTCCCCGTGAAGGACACTTTTCTCATCAGTGACCTCAGTCGAACTGATGAGGAAAAATAGGCCTTTATTTAGGCAAACCCTCAAGAATGGCGTTTCTTTTTATTTTTTATATCCACAGAGAGCATCAATATAATAACAGAAATACTCAAGTGACTCTCAAGTGCAAACGCATCATTATCCTATGGGTAATAATATTCTTTACACCGAATGCATTCATAAGCAGTGAACCGCGCAGCTGCAAGACAATGTAGCCTGTAGTTATATTTTATACTCTGATGGTTGGTTGTTTGTTCCCTCTGTGGCTCTCAGATACAATAACGCTTGTGTTTACCTCATCCATGTGGTCCAGCTCTGCAGGAATCTGCAGTGTGGTATACCCGGAGCTTCATCCATTGGAGCACAGACTTATATCTGCAGTGCAACGCGTGTAAAATGAATTAAAACCATTCATACTGCTAATTAAAACGGAACCTTTCAGGATTTGGAGTCATTCCATATCCAGGTGCAGTCAATTCCTAAAGCACACAATGAGTGAAATAGACCTATGCAAATGTTTTTCATCGGTCATTTTAAATAAACCAGCCATCAGAAAGAAATAATATGTTTCTATTGGTAAAATAACTCAGCAGATTGAGTACATAAAAAGCTACAGGAAGCTGCAGAACATTTAGGAGTCTAGTAATTAACCTGTATTTTTAGCACTTTCCTGAAATGCGCAACAGAGATTCCAAAAAGACCCGAAAAGTAAATGCAATCCTGTCCCAATACCGGTGGGACAGGACTGATAGGTAAAAAGAAAACAAAAGAAAAGAAATCTAATGTCTATAAATAAAATGCTAAAAATGTCTACCTTAAATCACACAGGTAAATTAAAAAGAAGCTCATTCAGCGTGTGGAGCAAATAACCAACATGTGCTTTGTCTTGTTGGTATCTACACCTTTGCAGTCAGTTAGATCAGTGCTGGCTCTCTGACTTCATGAGGTTTTTATGAAAAATAAGTATTTAATCTTTACACCAATAGGGGATTTTCTTATTTTATTTTGGTTTTGCTTTAGCTTTTGTTTTTCTTTTTAAATGAGTAACAGAATTGGGCGAGGATGGAAAAATCAGCAAAGCAGGAGTTTAGCACTCAGGTAAAAGGCTGATGCGCAAAACAAGGTCGGTGTTCAGATGAAGCCCAGAGCTGCAGCAGCCAGTGTTTGACTAAGTGAATTATAATTATTATTATTGTTACAGTTAAAAAGCGTAAACAGGGTGGCTTTAAACAACGATTCTGCAACATGGATTCAGTTTTAGTCAAACGCATGAAAGCCAGGAGCCAGACAGACAGACTCGACCTGCAGTCTGCATCAGAAAACCGCTGCGCTTCTAATTATAAGATTCTTTCACAGAAAGGACAAGGTTGCAGCCTCCTGTTCATAATACATCACAGCAGTCACATCTGAAAGGACCCATATAGAAATCATGCATAATGTTGATTTTCTGTTTGTTTTAATCATAATTATAATTAGGTAAAATGTGGAGACATTTTATTTTATTTCTGTTATTAGGCCAAAGCAGCCGGTAAGGCAGAAAGTTAGGTGGGATATAGTCAACAGCTTGTTACAAGTGAGAAGACAATAATACAATAATTCAACGTGACAAATAAGTTCACGGTGGGGCACCCACGCTAACACACACCCATACACGCTGGAGAAGTTGTGGTTTCCGTGCTCCAGACTGTTCTCTCTGCAGTCTTTTCTTTGGAGAGGGACCCGCGGTCGCTTCCCTGCACAAAACAGCGTCGGGGGCCCCTTTTGTTCGGGCTGGGACCCCAGACCCCATCATTAGCACTGATTACCGCTGACCAGTTTGACAACCTTATTGACTGCTGGAAAGACTTGTTCATCTAGTCTCCCCGTCGCCCTTACACTCAATAGAAACGGAAATATTTAGCTGTTTTGTCCCAGTGAGTTTGAAAGAAAAGCAGAAAAAAAGGCCCCAAAGCCCCTTTTATTTCCCCGAACTTGTTTCCTCCACAGATTTTTGCTTCTGATTTGTTGAAAGGATTTCATTTAATCGCAAGATGGGGAGAAGCGCGGCTGCAAAATAAACTGTAAAAGCTGACATTTTAATTTTGATTTATCCATTGTGTCACCTTGCACGTAAAAAATTCAGACAGGTCTTTTTTACAAATGGCATGAGAAAATATTACCGATTCTCACTATAATTGCTGAACAAAAACCATTAAAAAACATCAAAAATGTGCGCATTAGTTCCGTGTTACTGAAAGGATCATTAGATGTGCTGCATCCTTGTTCGCGTTAATTAAAAGCTTCATTGCGATCTGATCACTCTGTCTTGGGAAAATAGACACCTGCACGTTTAAAGGAAGGAGGATGTTGCTGTTTTTGTGCATGTGCTGCAGAGCATTAAGCCAGGTTTGCAATCCACTGCGTTTTTGATCTCTGTGATCTCTCCCGCGGATCATCCGGGTTAGTGAGCCGGCCTCTCGGTGACCTCTCCCTGTCACCCTGCATTACGGGACGCAGAGCATGTTGGCCAATTAGACCTCGCTCTGAAACGTGTCAGTGAACGCAGCACCGTGGCGTTAGAATCCCCCCGAAATGCTTCTCTCAACCAAAACAGCCCAGAAGATTCCTCACCAGCATTTTAAAGTTAGAAGATAAGCTACGGATTTATTAAAAATTGCTCAAAGAAAAGACTAAACTTCATCTTTGTTGGTCAACTGTTATTTTATTAAGTTATCTTTACCCTTTTTTTTTTTTTTACTGAAACACAATGTCACTAAAGCGCGCATGCTCAACAGGTTCACCTGTGTACAAGGTATGTATTAAAAACACCAAGCAAATGAATATGAAATTCGAAGAGACAATAGAGCAGATCATTTTAAATAAGCAAATAAACATTATTTATAAAACTTTAAAGTAAAAATATCACAGTTCTTTTCAACATGAAATACCCCCAGAGAACAGCAGGTCAGGCCAGTTTGGACACCCTCATCCGTTTTTTCCTCCTTTCTTTTTTATATATTTCGGTCCCTTTTTAAAAATTTCATGTTCAAGCACTATTAGTCCGTGAAATGTCCGTTTTCACTTTTCCACGCGTAGGTCAAACGCAAACAAAAATATAGGCCTGAAAGGCGCCCACGCATCTCGGGTCCCTTCGTGTTTTGGCAGCCGTCAAATATCAGTGTGTGCATTTATGTGTGTGTGTGTGTGTGTGTGTGTGTGTGTTTTAACTCGACGCAGGCACTGTTACTTGTTTTATTAGATTGTCTTTTTCCCCTTTAATTGGTCAATTCGCGCTGGTCCGCCCGTCAGATGTCACATTCACTGTCGCTGGAGGTGATGGAGATGGCCGAGGCGGCCGCTTTGCTGGACAGACTGGCCTCCGGACTTGAGGAGTTCCCCAAGCGGTCCACGGTGCCGTCCTCGTCCGCCAAGGAGCGAACCGAACCCCCGGACAGAACCTGCTGCTGTAGCCTGGGTGGAGGACAGTGAGAGAGACGGACAGAGAGGTGTCAAACAGGCTGCCTGGATGGGAGTCTATCCGTTTATCCAGTTCAATTAAAATTTGATATTTTCTATGATATTATCAAAAAAATGCAAACGTTTGATTTGGTTATTTTTTTTCTCAAAATTTTTTAGTCTATTTTTATTTTGTTTATCAAGTAAATCAACTATAACTGGGATGTTTGGTGAGCATAATTGAAAATAGCAAATTTCATCAAAACTAATAGTCTGCTGGGGAAATGTGGGATTTAACACCAATCAACACAATTTAAATGTATTTAACCTAATAAAATTACACACACACATATTTATTTATTTATATGTATATATACATACATAATTCTAACAATGTCTTTTTTGTAAATGTTTGGTAAAACTTGGAAAACATAAAAAGAGACAAATAAAAAACTAAAAGAAAATTTAAATTTCACATTTTTATAGTTATTGTTGTTACGGACACTGACAAACTAACAAATAATCAGTGCAGCTCCACTAATAATGCTATTTTTGCTTTCATCATAACTGAAACAACCCACAAAATATCTCGAATAATCCAAAATAGCATCTCAGACAATTACTGCAGCTTTTGTACCGCATGGCTGCCACATTAAGTCCTTCAATAATATTTAAGAGCAGCATTTACTACAAAACATAAATAGATTGAGCAGAATTTTTTAGAATCCAATAAGTGAATTTATAGTGAGGCTGGATGGCTCTAATTTGGCCTGTTTTTCTAACTAATCAGGCTCCACATACACAGAAATGTTTATTTTTCCTTCTGTGGTCTGAAACGTGTAAAAGATGCTCCAGCTCACCTGTTCTTTGCAGCCGCCGCTCTGTCTCTTTGTCTCCGGTTTTTAAACCAGTTTCCCACTTGTGTGGGTGTGAGTCCAGTAGCCTGTGCAAGCTCCCTCTTTTTACTGGGATTCGGGTACGGATCCTGCAAATACCACTCTCTTAACAAGTGCCGGGTTCTCTCCTTGAAGCAGTGGGTCTTCTGCTCTCCATCCCAGATGGTTCTGGGCAGGGGGAACTTCTTCCGCACCCTGTATTTGTCCACGGGCCCCAGGGGGCGGCCCCGCAGCTTCTCAGCCTCCTGGTAGTGCGCTTCGAGCCACAGCGCCTGCAACTTCGTGTGCGACTCTTTGGTGAACTTGTGGTTCTCCAGGATGTGGTAGAGTTCACGGAAATTTCCGGTGTGGAAGGCGACCACTGCCCGGGCCCTCAGCACCGACTCGTTCTTGTTGAGGACCTCGCAGGCCGCCGGCGCGACAGGCAGCGACCAGAGGAAGCGGCCGAGGCGCTCGACGTCCCCGCTCTCCTCCAGAGTCTCGCAGACCCCGGCGACCTGCTGGGGGCTGAAATTCAGGATGGGCAGCTGAAACATGGAGGCTTCTCCTGGGTTTCCACTCTCCCCCTCCTTTCTCCGCTCCTCTCTCTCTCTCTCTCTCTCTCTCTCCTCAGCGTCTTCTCTCCGTGCGCCGAGACAATCCAAGGCACCCGAAAAAAACACAAACCAAATCCCAAAGTTAGCGGACCAACCGTCAGAGCAGCCGAGGGAAACGCCGCTGAGAAGGGACGATGCCGTGCGGGGCCTCGGCTACCGCATCCTAAGCCGCGGTGAACTTGGCGGACAGCAACGGGCCGAAGATGGAGGAACCTTTAAAGCCCGAGCGGCGGTGTATTTTTCAAGGTAGCCTGGGACTGAATGCTGGGTAGAATTAAAGCCGGAGCTGAGATGTATTTTTAAGGGAGGGGGGGAGAAAAAAAAGCTAGTCAAACCCCCTTCGATGATTTCCTATTGGACTTGGCAGATTGGCTGCACGGTTGCCATGGATGCACGTCAATCACTGTCAAGTTCGGCCAATCAGGCGGAAAGGAGAGCTCAGCGCCTCCCTTTTCAAACACAATATCAACATTTTGACCTTTTTTTTTGCTGCACGTCCTGAAACGTTTCGATGCCCCCGCCGCGCTTCCTTCCCTTGCGCCTTTGTGTCGCACAAAGTGCGCGCAGAGGAAATGCGCTGAAGTGCCAGAACGGACGCACGACCCAGTCTAACGTTGGAGCGCGTTAAAGCGGCTTTACGCAGCAAAATGACACAACTGCGCTGAATACAAACGGCCCTGCTGCCCCCAAGGTAAAAATCAGCAGATAATGTCAGACTGTAGAATGAAACAGACGATATCATATTTAGCCAGAGCCTGTGGCTACCGGTGATCCCAGTAATGCTGCGCCTTATTGGGATTTATTATACAGCCTTACAGATCATCAGTTTGCTATTTAATTTGTATTCTTTAAACATCTGTTAGACTGATGTTCAGTTGCCTATTTTAGAATTAATTTGTAGTAAAAAAAAAAAGATCTGGTTTATAATTGCCTATTTCAAAATTGCAAAATTAATCTTGCTGCAAAGTCAGTTTCCTAATATTTTCTTTTAGCCTCCCAAAATCTTTATCTTTCCAATATATATATTTGTCGATCATATTTTACGTTTGTAAATAAATAAATGCAGATTATTTAGAAGAAAACAGACTTAATGGATATAATTAGTCTTTTGTGGAAAGCACTTTTTTCCTGTTCCAGCATTCCTCCATCAGTGTCGACAGCATATCAGCGCACACAGCGTTCAGTTTGTGATGCGCATAAAACATAACAGGCAGAAATGTGTGTGTGTGTGTGTGGGATTATGACGGGCTCCTCGGGTTTTTCAGTGGGCTATCAGACACACTCCGTTTTGTGCGCAGGCTGATTTAGTAAATAAGAGGGCGGATAGATAGCGCAGATGGTTTGAAGTGTCGGGTCAGATTATTTCATGGCTGGATACAGTAGTAAAGTTCATTCTGACGGAAAAGCCTGATATTATTTTCACAGATCCCCCCCCCCCCCCACTGCCACTCCCACGCGCACTCAATCTCTCACGCACGCGCGCTCTCTCCCTCCATCTCTATCGTTCGTGCACGCGCACTCGCCACACACTCGCTCTGATTTCACCCCTTCAGCATTTTTCTTTTTTTTTTTAAGAAAACAGACTTTGATGCGAGGTTATGAAATGCCTTTTGCGATGAAAGCTGTTCGTTCATACTGGTTTGATTTAATATCAAACATAAAATTGTAAATAATAAAATAAGAATGAGCAACACCACCTTAATGAAAATGCCAATTTGCTTTGAATATGTAAACTTATGGGCTTACAATTACCTTTTCAGTTGTTTTTTGGCTCCACCATTCACCCACATTTAATCATCCAGTTGTGAATAAAGGAAAGCACCCAGCATCAGACGAACCAGGGGGGAAATAAGTTGTGAGGGCGACTGACAAGGTGCCGTCCTGAAATATTTAGCTGTCTGTAAATCTTTAACGTCTGCAGGCAACCAGCACCAAACTAAATTTACAAGGACTGCAATGCTTATAGAAGAAACATAAATGAAATATCATGTTTTTTTTTTTTTTAAATCTCTTAAACAGAGGGTTGCAAGTAGCATTTATATACCATCCTGTGTAAGTGAATCAATCATAGGGCCGACTTAAACATTCATAAAATAACAAAGGATGCAATGTATGGCTTTTTTCCCTCAAAAATGATTTTTTTGCTTTTAAAATCCAGCATCACCTTTATGCACACAAAACCTTGCAAATCAACACGTTTACTCATTAAATGCTCACGCTCATAGCCTTTCGCTTGCATTTAGTATGTTCCATGCAACCCTCGTTTTCTGTTCATCAAGGGAGGTGTGCTGTGTGGGTCCAGGCCTGTGTCAGCGCGTCAGCAAGAGATAAGCCTCCTGACACCAATTTCTCCGCACATTCAGTGCAGCAACACAGTGGATCTCATTCAAAGACGCCAATTTTTTTCTTGGCCGTTAAGTCAATGAATCATAGAGCCATTGCTGCAGTATTCAGACAAAACCACGAGTTGTTTCTGAATTGGTTTTATTACATCTTGTTTTATTTTTTGCTGGAATAAAGTAGGTACTTGCTGGTAATAGAAAGAAACCAGAAAAGTCGATTAAAATAACATAATATGCGATAGAAGTTTTTCTTTAACTTTTTCTACATGAGCCTCAGCAACAACTGTAATGATTGTTAGAATGATAAAATATAAAACTTGACTGACACTCTGTGAAATCAGGAGAAAAGTATTGTTTTTAAAAAGAATAATCAAAATTCAGAGATACTATAAGTACTTTTCTAAGCGTTTAATATTTTCCCCAAGTTTAAGGAAAACCTTTAACCTTCATATAGGAATAAATGTTATATTATAGAGAAAATACATGTTTTCAAAGTAAATGTTTGTGCATTGGAGAACACAAGGCCTCCTCTTCCAACTCTTGGAAGATGTTCTTCCAGTTGTTCTACAAGCAATTAAAAATAAACAAAATATGTGGATTTCATTAGCATTTCTGGAACAAATACCTGCACAAGTCTAATTCTGCAAAGGAGTCTGCAGTTAAATGAGACAGACATTTTAACAAGCTGTTTAAAGCTGCTGACTGAAAGGAAACATCGCATGAACAAGACATTTTACAAACCCATTCAAATCAGCAGTGTGGAGGAAGATGCTCGTAACTCCCCAGTCAGCTGGGTCCAAACAGAATATTCAGGTTGTAAAAGGTAAGACATGAAAGTATCAGGGCAGACACCTCAAATCAGTACCCTTTGGAAAAATAGAGAAATGGATGAAAAGTGGCCCGAAATAGGAGTAAAGTTCTTGAGAGTGATTCACACTTGATGGTAACAGACAAGTAGGGTGCAGATAGTTAGGAAATGTGCAATTCATTTCAATTCAGTTTATTTATATAGCACCAATTCACAACACATGTCGTCTCAAGGCACTTCACAACAGTCACATTCCAATTAACCGTAACCATTGAACAGTGCAGTCAGTTATTTATTCAAATTGGATGAAAAGTTTTTCTATCTAAGGAAATCCAGCAGATTGCATTGAGTCAGTGACTTGCAGCATTCACTCCTCCTGGATGAGCATGTAGAGACAGTGGACAGTCACTGGCGTTGACTTTGCAGCAATCCCTCATACTGAGCATGCATGTAGCGACA
>JAHUTJ010001934.1:0-15576 GCA_036250325.1 Characodon lateralis
GAAATATTTCAGTTAGTGTGCAATGAATCTAAAATATATGAATGTTAAATTTTCATCATGACATTATGGAAAATAATGAACTTTATCACAATATGCTAATATTTTGAGAAGGACCTGTATATTGAGTGCATACCTGAGTTATCTTGTCAATAGATCCTTCTGAGCTGTGGATCTTTGCAGCTCCCCCAGAGTTACCATGGGCCTCTTGACTGCTTCTCTGATTAATGTTCTTCTTGCCCTGTCTGTCTTGGTAGGTTTCCAGCTGAGCAAAACTTTTCATTTTCATATGATGGGCTGAACAGTGTTCTGTGAGATGTTCAAAGCTTGAGTTACTGTTTATAACCTAATATAAACGGCTTTATACATCTCCACAACTTTCCCTGACTTGTCTTCTGTGTCATTTGGTCTTCCGATGCTTTTTATTCACTAATGTTCTCCAGTAAATGTCTAAGGCCTACACTGAACACTTGTATTTATACTGAGATTAAATGGCACTCATGTTGACTTTTCACTAAGCCGGTCATTTCTGAAGGCAATTGGTTGTACTGGATTTCATTTTGGGAAATTAGACTAAAACCAACACAAATCAAATTTTTCTGATTTCTTCATTTAAAACAAAAATGGAAAAAAAAAAAAAAAAAAACATTAAAACCATAATTTTCATTCCACATCCCGATTGTGCACTACTCTGTGCACATAAAATCCACTTGTATATAATTTATATATTATAATCCACTTATAATATACAATTTATCAAGAAAATAAACACGAGGAATGTTTGCATTGAAGAGACCAAGGTAGATGAGTTTTTAAAAGCTGTGTAATGACCATTATCTTAAAAAAAAGAAAGTAATAAATGGAAAACATCTGTATCTTTTTATTTCTTTAATGTATCACATTAAGGTGCAGCCACACAAATGGCTGTCATTTCAGATACACTAAACTGAACAAAGAAAAAGCTGAATAGTACTCTTGTTACCACACTAGGGGGAGCTCATGACTATGGAAAGTGTGGACTAAAACTCTACACAGCAAAAGTTAAGTGCAGCTTTTTGACATCTAAAATGACTATAAGTAAAACACCTAAAGCACAACACTGGAATTCCTAAAGCCATAGACGCCACGATACAAGAATAAACATTCAACAATCTAACAACTGTTAGAAAAAAGAAAGCTCTGTTCAAATGTTTCCCTTGTCATTGCATTCCTGAATGACTCCTTTTGTGTTTGATATTTGAAGAGTTAGTAGCAAAGCAGCAGGGTTAAGGTTAAAACTGACTTTATCTATGAATATTTAAAAAAAGAACTTGACAAAAGTCATTCTGACTATTTAGAAAAACTGCTTCATTGGACAGTTTACATTTGTGACATTGTAGATGAGCTTCTGTCCACTCAACATAGGATTACTAAAGTTAAGAACAAAGGAAAAAATAAAAAAACAAAAGCAGCTTTTAACCAGATTACTTTCAATTCTCAGATTAATTTAAATCCCATTTACCATTTATCTTATTTACATGTTTTCTTTGCGAAGCATTTAGGGTCTGATTTGTGATGTGCATGACACTTCCTGTCTCTACCATAACTGAGTACAATTGAAAAGAAAGTCTTTTTGTGTCAAACTTGCAATTTTATAGCAACAATGTTCTAAAACTGGCAAAATACAAAAAAAATATCCACCCTGGTTTCCTCTCTCGCTACGACAGAAGGTAACGTGGATGTGTTTTGTCTGGAGCAAACACAGCCTCTGGACCCGCCAGTGACTCAGATTTTGCTTCTGTCTCGTTTTCTTACTTGGAAAACGTCTGGATCTCTGCAAGAAGCAAAAGCAAACCAAGACTAAAGTTAAGGAAAAAATGGGGAGGTAATTCAGGATAACTGACTTTGAAGACTGTTAGCATACCTTTGTCAAGATCAATGACTTTTGGCTGAGCCTTCATCAGGGCGTTTTCTTTCAGCAGGTTGTTTTTGTATTCTAAATAATGGAAATTATCAGGTTTGTACCCTATGATGAGACTATTTCTTCTCTTTCAGTGAGAACAGCAATTCTTACCATGCATGCACCTTCACAGTTTTTTAGTTTTTCTTAGGATAAACTGTGAAGGTCATGCATCAAAAACCCTCACTTCCTCACTCGATGCTCAGAAAGATGCCAAAGAACAATAAACTTTAAACTTACCAAAGCCTTTCTCCTCCTGAGTGCTTACGTTAACCTCACCGAGGTCGATCTCGTACTCATCTAAGCTGCTGGGAGTTCTGCTGGACCTGTCAGAGTGAGGATAAATCAGACTGTATGCGAGTTGAAGACTGATGCACCAAATCCCACATTTTGTTAAATTACAACCTAATACTTCGATGCATTTTATTGGGATTTTACTTTACCCAAAACTGTGCATAATTGTGAAATGGTAAGAAAAGGATACTCGCTGTTGAGATATGCATGCAGTTGTATTTACCAACTTTACTCTGAAACCTGCAGGTATAATTTACTGAAACAAATTGTGTTCAGAAGTCATCTAAATAGTAACCAGAGACAACTGTGTGTACTTTAATGTCAGGGTAAATACAGCTGTTCTGTGAAGGTCTCAGAGGTACCACTGCACATCATGCTGAAAACACCAGCCACACCGTCGAATATGGTGGTGCCTTCAGCAGAGGCAGAAGCACTGGCGCTGGAATAGGGGGGCCCAGGGGGCCATTGGCCCCTCCACTTTACGACCTTGCCCAGCCGTGATCTGGTCTCATCAGATATTCACATGGGATGGACCCGTTATACTGAAAACCTGTGACGGATCTCTCTCTCTCTCCCTCTCTGGTGCTCTCACTGTCTAGATGGAGGCACAAACTTTTTGCGCCTCCGTCTTGACAGCATCTGCGAAAACACGCGCAGCGTGTTTTATTTACATGCGCAATGAGATCAGAAGCACAAAAAACACACCTGTCCAGTTAACACGTTTGCCTTTTCACCTCAGCTCTCGCTTCATCACAACGGACCGGCACAGCGTCCCCATTACTGCGGCACCCACACCGATCTGTCAATCTCCCGCTCCATTATTCCCTCACACTTGAGCAAGACCCCAAGACACTTGAACTCCTCCAGTATAGGCAGAAACTCCCCTCCAACCTGAAGAGGGCAAGCCTTTTAGTTTAGGCGGTTGTGCAAAGAAGAATAGGCAAAACATTCAGCCTCTGGATTCCCAAGACAGGTGGAGATGTACCCCAAAAGACAATTCTAATCAGGGTCCCTCACACAGTCTGGAAAAGCACAGAATTTTACTGAAGTATTTTCCAGGTCTGGAAAAGAAAGGCAAATTGAACTATGAAAAAAATTAATTAGCATTTACAGACCTTTCCTTATGGCAACCAACCTACAAAGCTTTGCTTACAAGCTGTGTTCGGACCGAACATGATTCCAGCTAAATTTTCACCTCATTTGCATGTTGTTGCTCGCCTGATATTTCGCCAGCAATTCGTGTGGCCAACGGGCGACAACGCTACATTCGCTTCACCACGTCATCAAATAGAAGGAGCTCTGCTGCTTGCCAGTTTCAACTCAACATGGTGGACCTGGATTTTACAGAGCGAGTCACGGTGCTTTATTTGTGGAAAGCCGTACAACGCCACCGGTGTCAATGCCCCTGGGTTCACCATATTCTCCAGAGATGGAACCAGTTTGGGGAGTACCACCACCTACTCTAGGAGCTGCATCTGGATGACGGTCGCTTTCAGCGGTACTTCCGTCTATCCATGGCCCAGTTTGGGTACCTGCTGTCCCAAATTGGGGGTCCGAATCAGCCTCCAGGACACTAACTTGGTCCTGTATCCCCACTGCATAACGCCTGTCCATCTGTCTTCGGTGAATAAATAAATCTCAGCTCAAAAGAAAGCTGTGTGTGAAGGGCACATGTGTACTTCACAACTTCATGCGTGCCTTAGTAAATGATGAGCCACCTGCAGTGAGGGTTCCAGCAGCTGGAGAGGTGGCACAGCAAGGTTTGGGTCAGGTAGCTGCCTGCAGCTAAACTGAGGCAAGGTGTGTCAGGGATGCCCTCAAAGACTTCTTCTTGGCGTACGGAGCAGTACCATGGCAGCCCACAGCATGACTGAATAATCCTTTTCAGGACTAAATTTCAACTTCTTTTTTCAAAGCAACCCACAAACCTCTTCAGAGCAAACTTCCTTTATTATATGTGCACATGAATGTTTCTGTCTTTTTTATATATGTGATGTGAGGTATTGTTTTCCCTTCTTTCTTTGCAGAGACTGCACTGACTGATTTGTGACGCGAACTGACAGAAAGGTTCTGATTTTTCAACTCCAGCGAAATTCGCTTTGCGTCCATAGCGGGTTTCACTTCACTCTCGCTTCACTCTATTTGCCCTTTGCATCACTACGCTCCTGAACTTTCCTCTAAATGGGGATAACATGTAAATTACTCGCTCCAGTGGCGTCATTTGTGTTCGGTCTGAACGCTCCATAAAGAAATGCCAACCAGGCTCAGGGCTAAAGCTAACACCGGGTCACAACTACCGAGCAAACCGCACGAGAACGAGACAATGGCAGACATGAAAGCAGAAATTTTTGCTTTGATAAGAGAAGATATTTTAGAACTACTCAGGTCGGAGCTAAAAGAAGAAATGGATAAAGACTTAATGACTGACAGATCGCATCTGACCCCGCAGTTTCAACAAACCAAGGGGAAGCCTCGTCATATTATTGTAAAACTTCACCAATATCAGGACTGTGTGGAAATACTTCATCGTGCTAGGCAGACAGGCTGTGCTCTCAAGTATGGCCAAGCATTCATCTCCATGTTTCCGGACTGGCCTCCTAGTGTGGCTAAGGTGAGATCTGCTTTCAATGACGTGAAACAGCTGCTGAGGGGACGCTGTCAAAAAATACTGGGAAAAATTAAGGCCGCAAAGAATGCCGCAAAAAAGTGCCGCAAAAAAAAAAAAATCTTTAAACAAAAGACACGATCGGGAAAATCTATTCATTACTTAGTTTAGATAATTTAAAACCTCTCTATATATTAAAATCTAAATGGGAAGAGGAGCTTAATTTTGAAATGAGAGATGGGGTGTGGCAATTTATTCTCGAAGGTATACATTCCTCTTCAATTTGTCAACAACATAGGGTTATTCAGTTTAAAGTAGTCCATCGCTATCACATGTGTTTTGGAGCTGTCCAAAACTGGGCGCATTTTGGAAGTCAGTTTTTTTCTAAGGTCTCAAAAACCCATATTGAATTATCCTCAATAACTACTAGTTTTTGGGGTTGTTGAACCCAGACTGGGATTAAACACTGCTGGTAAAACAATGACAGCATTTGCCACTCTTTTGGCCAGATGACTCATTCTTAGGAAGTGGAAGGACCAACCACATTTAAACATTGGATTAATAATCTCTTAAACATTTGATACATTTGATATACAGGGCAATACGCAAACATTTGCTGCCATTTGGTAACCTGCCCTACGGACTATTGAAGATATGGACTTTGATACTAAGGCTCCATAATATTTGATTACTTTTTCTTATTGGATTCTGTACACTGGCGCAATAGTTCCCATTTTGTCATGATTTGGAAATTGTGATATTCATTCTTTCATATCTCATTTTATATGTATCTATGTCTATACACGGGTGCAGAGGTCTGCTGGGTGGGAATGAGCCTTGTTTGTTTGTTCTGCTCTGTTTTATGCAAGGAAAATACATTAAAGAAAATAATAAAAAAAAACTTCTGTATCTATACCCTGGATATTTGAGTTTGGAAAAATATGCAATGTTAACATGAAAATGTGTAGAAATTTTGTGTAATTTAAGCAAACGGTGGTTCTACAGAGTTAATACTAAGGGGGCCTGAATGTTAATTTTCAGATTTTTATTTCTAAAACATTTTTTAAACCAAGTGTATTCTTTCTTCCACCTCACAATTATGTGGTACTTTGAGCTGGTCCATCACATTAGATACACTGAAGTTTATGTGATGTGTCAAAATGTGAAAAGGTCTCTTACAACACACTGAAAAATACGTTTTTGTCCATTTAGCACTTACCTAACAGATACTTTAGGAAAAAAATCTGAAATAAAAAAAACATTTAATAAGAACATGAAATTATGAGAAACTGAAAGAGAAATAATCTGACAAGACGGCAGAACAGGCCTTTGGCTTTACGTCGTCTTGTGATGAGGATTATGATGAGAGTAATGAATGCCAGAAGCAGGAAGGAGGTGAGGACGTAGCCAAGCGGCAGGAGAAAATGGTGTCTTTGGTCAGGCAAGATGACGTTGATGACTCGTGGCGCCTCAGCCTTGGTGGTGCCTGAGTGGCACACAAAGTCGAAAGGTCAGCATGTTTCCTTACATTTAACAAGCCCTGGAGAGTTTGAAATCAACAACATTCTTTACACATGGATCTCATAATAAGCCTCTTTCTGTCCTGACCCAATGTCTCATTTGAGTCACCTGGTCTCATTTGACTAGATGGCCAGCTTCCACGTGTTTGGCTTGTCCCCTTATAGTTTTCTTTTAACAATTCTCCTTGCCACTCATGTATAAAGGCTAGATTTGTAGATTGCACAGCTAATAGTCCAGTAATAATAAGCTGCACGATGCAGCAGTTAGTTGCACTGTTATCCTTCAGCAAGAAGGTTTTGGGTTCAAATCCCAGCCTGGGATGTACTATGAGAGAAAACACACAAGGAGGACTTGCAAACTCCACACAAAAGGGCTGGCATGCAGCAAATTTCCATTTTCAGATGATGGATGAAACAGTACTCTGTGAGATGTTCAAAGCTTGGTTTTTAACCTTACCCTGGTTTCAGACTTTTCCACAACTTTATCCCTGACCTGTCTGCTGTGCTACTTGGTTGTCATGATGCTGTTTGGTCAATTACGTTCTCTAACAAACCTCTCAGGTCTTTACAGAACAGTTGGACTGGTACTGAGATTAAATTACACATAGGAGGACTCTATTAGTATTTACTAATTAGGTGACTTCTGAGGGAAACCTCATTTTTATTATGGGAATCAGAAAAAAAGGGGGCTGAAGATAATTGCACACCACACTACAGATTTCTATTTGCAAAAATAAATTTAATCTAAGTATCTAAGCATACATTACTTTGTTATGGTCTATCAGATAAAATCCCAATAAAATACATTGAAGTTTGTAGTCGTAGTGTGAAAAATGTAAGTAGGTTAAGGAAGTATGAATATTTCTGCAACCCATTTTCAGCCATGACTGCCAAACACATAAATTAATTTTTTTTTTTTATCTATACCAAAGCCCGAACACAAAAGGGATGTGAAGAGTTTTTACTCTGCCAATATTACTGTGTTACGTGAGGTTCTGCTGAGCATTGAGAAGCAGAGGCTGACAAAAGAAGCTGGTTTCACTTAGCTTTAAAAAAAAAGAGTGCAAGTCAAGAAGCAGCTGTGGACCTCAGACTCAACATACTTGAGCCAAAATCAGATCCAGACTGGTGACATGCTGTGATTTACTTTTCCTGGCAGTAAAACATAGAATAAGCTTAAAAAAAAAAAAAAAAAAACAGGAGGAGTGAAGGAAGGACAGAGCAGGGGTGGAATGAGTGGGAGGAGAGGGTGAGAAATTCCTCCAGTGAGAAGACCTCGCCCCAACATCCCAAAAGCCAGACTGTCTGTAGTGTATAATATTATAAGTACACTACAGTTGTGAAACTCAATAGATCTTTCTATTGAGTTTCACAATACTTTTAGGTACAGAAGAACATGAGTGGTGTTGTCCTGTATTAAATTAATATACAAATAAGAAGGGCAGATGGGAGCATCAGACTGGGTAATCTGATCTCATCTTTCATGTTTAAACGTCAAAACTCTTTCTGGCGGGTCATCAAAGAAAAGGGAGTGAGCAGAGGAAAGATAAAAGTGGAATAAAGGAAGGGGGAAACTTTCGCTGAATGCAAAGGTTGAGCCAAAGTATACATGGCAGCAGACAGCAGAGAAGCTACAATAAAGCAGATTTGATCTGATTACACTAAGAGAGACCTCTGAAAAAAGCAAAAATATGCCTGGAGATAAATCATTACAGGATAAATTGTATGTAAATCTTCCCATGAAGCAATCCTAAAGTATTACACCTCAGGAAGAGAGGGGGATATTTTTGCAGACAGAGCTGGACTTCAGTCAGAAGATTCCACCGAAATGAGATCAGCCTTCTATTAAACAGACATGAGCTCGCTTATAGACGCACACGTAGGCGGTCGCAAGCAAAACGTCACTCGGACCCAGTAGGTCAGAAATGTTTGACCTGCCGGATCAGGAAAAAAAACATCCCTCAAGAAACACAAAACATCAGGAAAAAATTCAGTTCTTACTCCTCTGGTGCTCTGCTGTTTGGAAAGTCTGAGAGGAGATAGAGAAACAACAGTGGAAACAGTGGAGGAAAGACCAGATGTCTACAATGTTACTCAGTTAAGTGCTAAAACATCTGCTCTGCTTAAGGACTGAAGCTGACCTATAAAATTTAGAGAAGGAAGAGAGGTTTGTATGTGTTACCTTTGTCTTTGGGAAGTGATATGACTGGCTGTGTGTTCTCAGTCAGAGGGGCTTCGACGGTGACCCGAAACTCTCTTCTTTCGTGTAGGCCGCAGTAATGATGGTGAAGGTGACAGGAATATGTTCCCTGGTCTGTAGGCTGTCAAAAAACATGTGTGAAATAAGCTGTAAAAAACAAAGCCGTGTCTACTTGCAGGACTGAATACTTTTTGTTTAGATAAAGCTTAAAGTTAAAGTTGCAGAGGCATCCCTTGGTTATCTCTATATTTATGATGCTATAGGGTTAGGCAAATAATCCTCACTTTTCTATTTTCTTCTGCTGATCTTTGTTTACAGCTCCCATTACCTTTGTTTTTTTCATTATAAAGAAAGTACTTCTATGGCCCGGAGCTTCGTGTATGTAGCTGTGTCTTTTTCCTGGGGTGATTTGGTCATCCACAAGTGGTATTGCTACCATTACCTTTGTGTCCTCTACACCTGAAACATAGATTTCTGTTGCACAAAATACCTTACATGGAGAGAAAATGTCCTTTTCTCCGAGAGAGCCACTCGATTGAACTACATCTGCCATTACCTTGGTGTACTAACTTTTATTTTTATTTTCATCGCAAGAGCTCATGGTCAGTGATTCTGTGTTTAGCTGTGTCTCTGTCCTGGAGAAACCCATTGATGAAGCTATTGCTGCCATTAACTATGTATACTATACTTGTTCTTCCATCCATAGAAAGTATCCTTGGCTCAGAACCTCTACGTTTAGCTTTGTCTCCTTCCTACTGAACACAGTAGTTGGCAAAGCTATTGTCACCACTATGTTTAATCTCTTTGTCTTTCTTTCCCACAGAACAGTTCTTTTTTTGTTGTTTTTAGGTTCTCCTTTCTTCTTTCAACCCCCAGCGGGTCATGGCAGATGACTGCTCATACTGTGTCTGGTCCTGGTGGAGGCTCTTTTCCTATTAAATTAAACTGGAGTTTATGTTATTGAGTTTATGTTAAATGATTATATTGGGTTGGAATGATTTGGTTGATTATGGGCTCAACAGGTTGTTTGTAATTAGATACGAATTAAACAGGTTTGTCTTGTAAAGTGCTCCCATATGACATTGGTTACAAACTGGTCAGAATTTAATGAACTAAACTGATCAGGACTCAGCTGAACCTAAAGGCACTGGATTATTTTCTGCAAAGGATTTTGGGTAGGGTGAATGAATGACAATATTACCCATATTACACTATATTAATTACAGTTTATTCTAATTCAATTAAATCACAATGAGCAAAAGACCCAAGACTTCTGAGAATGTTTTGAACAAACTTGATTAATTCAAAAAGTTAAACATCTGATATGTTGGTGACAGACAGGTCCAAATTAACTACGCTTAAAGCTGATTCTGTGCTCCATCACATTACTTTATCACCATGAATTATTAAGATTTCCTAGATTACAACCAGAAACCTTCTTCTACTTGTTGTTGTAGTAACTGCTGCTCCATGCTTTTATTCATCTGATTGCTCAACATGTTGTGGTTGCCTGCTCCCAGGTTCCCTATAAATTTTGAGTTGACAAGAGCTACATTGCTGATGAGCTTTCCACGTGTTCATTCTCACCATTGTAAACACCTCCAACCACGTGCATGGCTGCAAACATTTTCTGTAGTTTAGCCTCTGATTACTCTCATCGAATGCATGCCCCCCCAGGCAACATGAGTATAGCATACTATATGTTTTTCACCTTAATGCATGCATGCGTACCTGCAGATCTGTTATTGTTAGAGTGAAGTCACCGTCTGAGAAGGCTTGATTGCTGATGTTCATCTTCCTCTGCAGGAACAGAGGCCCATAGCTGCGCTGCTCCCCGGAGGCATACAGGTCCACCAGCCGATCTGCACGATCATGCTGGACTCCCGGGGACTGACGGTCCCAGTGGACAACCTAAAAAGGTTACACAACTTGATAACAATATAATGTAACGACACAATAATAAAAGCAGATCTATAAACCTTATTTATCCACTTGCCTGTTGGTTCTCCTCCTCGTTGCTCCAGTCTGTCCAGACGCTCCGTCTGTTGATGCAGGGCAACAGCGCAGTGGTTCCCTGCAGCACCACGTGCACCACTTTCTGTCCATCCCAGAAGCGCTGCTGTTTGCGTCCTGTGTGGAGAAAAGACAAGTCGTCAAAGAGAACACTTATGTACGAACACCGGCTGTAAACCTTGATTCACGGTCTGACAGTTGGGGAGATGCAGTACATACTTGATTTGGTCACATTGAGCTGAATTCTGATGGTTTCATGCAGGTGGCAGTAGATATGGTGGAGGTTACAGGAGTACAGGCCTCTGTCATTCAACTTCACATCTGTTATAACATGGCACAGGTAGGATTAGATGATCATGACACGTAGAAGCAGGAAACTCTATGATTCTTAGATAAACCATGGATATTTTATATAAGTGAAGACATTTCTGCAGTGTTGGTTGTTTACCATGAATACTAGCACTTAAATAATATTTGCCATTGTTGGTTGCCATGAACAGTGATTGAAGATTTCTTCTGTTATTGCGTTTTGTCATTTCTAAATGCTTTAGATCATCAGACACATTTTATTATAATGATAAAGATAGCATGAGTTAATACAAAAGGTATATTACAAATGAATGAATTCATTAAGGGAAAAGCTATCCAAGCCAGCCTGGCCCTATGTGAAAAAGTAAAGCTCCATAAACCCAATAACTGGTTGTGTCACCTTTAACAGCATCAACTGCCATCCAACCTTTGAGACAACTGATCACTTTTTACATCCCACGTGATGTAAAAAGTGTTGTGGTTCACCCTTCTTTAAACTTTTTTTAAATTCAGCACAATTTTAGGATTTTTGAACATGAACTGCCTGTTCATCTAAATTAGATTTAAGTCCAGAAATTGGTCAAGAATCTCCAGAACCTTTCCCAGATATTTACAGGTGAACTTGCTGATGTGCTTTGGATGTGCTCATTGTCATGCTCCCAACCCAACCCAGGTGCTTCGAGCTTAAGGTCATGAACTTATATCTGCACATTTACCTTCAGGGGCAAGAGACTAGAATTTATGGTTTCATCAATTATTGGAAGTTGTCCAGGTCCTGAAGAGGCGAACTTGCCAGGTCACTCCTGGCAGGTTCCTGGCCATTGTTCCGTGTTTTTTCTATTTTTGGGTAATGGCTCTCATTATAGGTCGCAAAGCCTTAAAAATATCTTTGTAACCCTCTCCAGGCTAATACTGTGGATGTCAATGACTTTATTTCTCATCAGTTGCCTCTGCCTACCTCGTGTTGTCAGACAGGTTCTATTTAAGTGATTTCTTGACACCGCAAATCTGATACTAGACCTGGGTGTGGCTAATGAAATTCAAGCAAAAAAGTGTTGATCACAATTATTTTTAGATTTACACAAAGAATATTTGTGTAAATATAAAAATAATCATCAGTTTAAAATTACTTCCCATTCAGGTTATCTTTGATTGATCTTAAAATAAGTTTGTTGATTTGAAACATTAAAAGTCTAACAAAAAAACAACAAATAGACTTGTTGCACTGAATGTACAACTGACAAATTTATATATTTACATAAATAAAGCCTAACAAATGTTAAAGGTCATATGATGCTTGAATACAAATGTCACAATTTAGGCCTCCTATACATTTGTTTCTGCTTTGACTGTTTTGTCCTACCGTCTTGTACAAGAGTTTTAAAACACCTATAATTTCCGTATAATTATTCCTTACTTCCAAGGAGCCAGACTTTGGAAATTTAAACAACATTTCCTCAGGTTTTCTGGAGGTCTACCAACCTAACCTTTTTTAAAACTATGATGTTTTTAAGTGTTTGCTAAGTTATTAACTCTAAAGTGCATTTAGCAATGAGAGGACTCCTAAACTCAATGGACTATCCAGTCTTGTTTTGGACAACTTTTCAAAGTACCAATTTAAACTGGTTCTTTAGACATTTTTTTCCTTGCATCCTGTCATATAGTCACAGTTGGTTCCCATTTCTTTAGTTTAATTTGTGAAAAAGACTAAATATAGAACAGTGTGATGGAGAGAAAATACAATTTTAGGAACAACATGACTCCCAAACAGGTATTAGCAATAACTGGTCACACAGTAGATGAAGAGCTGAAGGACGATGCATCTTTAAGGTCCTGTGTCCACCTTTTGATCGATTTTTATCCTGTTTTTAAAAGACATGGGTTTGACCACGCCATCGCTTGAAAAGATTACAAGAAGGAATGATATAAAGTGATAAAGTGATGTAAAGGAATGAGAGGTGACACAAGGTCATCTCAAAAGCTTTTGAACATTACTACATGCAAAGAAAAACAGTAATGGAGTATGGAAATGTTTTAACTAGAACATAGAATCAAATCATTGACCTTGGATGACCAGTGAGAAGTTCCCATCCTTGAAGGCTGTAGGGTTGAGGCTGACCCTTCCCAGGTTGTGGGAGTGGTAGAGCCTTTGGTCTCCGGCCGAGAACATGTCCACCACTCTTTCTATGGCGTAGTCTGGGGCGTCCCGATAAACATCCCAGTGGACCACCCTCTGTCTGTCCCTCACTCTGTCCCTGGTCCACACCATGCGACCGCTCATGCACTGCAGTGCCAGCTTGGACCCGGCAGGGCCACTGATATTGTAGCCAGCAACCACCACACTGCTGCTGCTGTCAGACTGACAGGACACTGGGAGAAAGAAGAGCATTTTCAGCAATTCCCAGAGCAGCAAAAACACAGATGTAAATCAAAGGTGCCCACATACAAAAGAGTCACATACCTGCCGTGAAGAAGTACACCACTGCGACTGAAACAAAAATAGAGACAAATTAATGTGTTAATCACTTAATGAACAAACAGGAACTGGAGGTTTTTTGTTAGTTTGAGAATATAAACTAACACCCAACTGTGCTTTTCAATAAAGGCCACTGGATGGTTGTAGTCAAATGACTACAAACCTACCAAGACTCGGCTGTCCACCTTAACTGACAGGCCAAGCGAAGAGAGCATTAATCACGAAAGCAGGCAAAAGCACCATGGTAACTCTGGAGAAGCAGCAAAGATCCACTGCTCAGGTGGGAGAATGTGTTGACGGGACAGTTTCTAACTGTTTACTTCACAAATCTGGCTGTTATGGAAGAGTGTCAAGAGTTTTCTACTAGCCAAGCAAGTGAGCGCAGCAAATATGTCGACCAAAGCGCTTGGTCAGATACGACCTACATTGAATGCACATCACTGCAAATCACTCTGAACACATCACCCACACCATAAAACATGGTGATGGCAGTGCCATGCTGTGGGGATGCTTATCTTCAGTTGTAACAGGGAAGTTGCTTTGTGTTAATGAGAAGATGGATGGAGCTAAATATAGGGGAGATGGTCCCGGAGATGGTCAGTCATGGACATTCATGTGTTAGAACGGTTCAGTCAAATTACAACCCTAAATTTAATGTGGCAAGACTGCAAAATTGAGCTCCATCCAATCTAACTGAGTCTGGGCTATCTTGCAAAGACAAATGGGCAAAAATATCAACATGTGGGAAACTGGTGAAGACATCTCCAAAAACATTTGCATCTTTAGTGCAAAACATACTATTGGCTCACGGAGGGCTGAAGACAAATTCCTGCCACGTTTAACATATTTTGATTTGTAAAAAAATATTTCCTTGAACTATTACCTGAACTAACTAAGCTGCAGATCAATTCATGAACATTTTACTTTGAGTTGAAAGTGGGCAAGAGTCGAGAGTAAATCATTGATGTATTTTCCTTTTTTCATTCTGGAGGAGTTTTAAGAAATAGTTTTCATCGGAGCTACATGTCAGAAAAAGCAATTCATGTTCCTTTATTTTAATAACTAGACTGCGGAGACAAGTTACCTTGAGAAACTGAAAAAAAAAAAAAAATCTAGTTTGGCATTAATTTTAGTTTATTAATCCAGCAGAAAAAAAATGGCTGCTTTTGCAGAAAGCTCTCACAGCACAAGTAAAACGGTAGCCTACTTACTGTGGATGGAAAGAAGAGCCTGAACAAAGACAGCATCCCTCATGTTCATGTTCCTCCTAAACGCAAGGTTAAATCCTGGGGATCACCCGTCTGATGTTCGTTTGGGAAAGACGTCCTGTTTTGAATTTGACAGCAACAGCATTTGTCAGAGTAATTAATTGATGAGGAGCAGCATAACAGAACCAAAACAGGACCGAACGGAACTGGTTTCTTTCGGGAAATGCAACCTGACACTGTCCTGAAATCCCTCCTTAAATCACCTTATTACAGTAAATCATCTCGGATGGACTCAGCAAAAACTGGCAATGGGGGTCTCTTTTCTTTACAACTTACTTACCTTGCTTACATAATGGCCATTTCTCTTTATAAAATGTCTGATTCTTTAGTGTAGCCAACAAAAATGTAACGACAAGTACATATATAATAGTAAAATCATTGTCAAAGACATATTCTTAGTTTTTGGGATTCCGCGTGTTTATGAAACTACCTTTGCTTCAGCTTTTTAAATACGTTAAAACACACACGACCAATAATAAATAACGCCTATATAACCAAGTTCTCCATAAAACAGACTGATTTAAAATTTACCACACCATATATAAGCCAACTTGGCTCAACGGAGACCTCTAGTGGCTGAGCTTTGCAACAACATGCTGAATCAATCTGAATCATTCAGCAGGCTTAATGTTTTCTGTTGCTTTAAATTATTGCACACAAATAATTTTTTAATGAGTGGTGTTTTCGTGTCACAAAGCGAAAATTTAATTTTTTGGGTGTATTTTACAGTACAGGGTGAAATATTTAGTTTTTATTAGGCTAAGCATCAGAAAGTAATTGCATTTATTGCATAAGAATGTTTGGATTTGGAATCAGTTACAGTGCCTTGCGAAAGTACTCGGTCCCCTTGAACTGGTCGACCTCTTGCCACATTTCAGGCTTCAAACATAAAGATATAAAATTCTAATTTTTTGTGAAGAATCAACAAGTGGGACACAATCGTGAAGTGGAATGA
>JAHUTJ010001935.1:0-14189 GCA_036250325.1 Characodon lateralis
CTCTGCTCTTACTGGTGCAATGTGCAATCAATGAAGACTGGCTACCAGGCTGGTCCAATTTAGCCATGAAACCTCCCACACTAAAATGACAGGTGTTTCAGTTTCATTGTCCAACCCCTGTAATTTAAGGTGGAGATTGCTCCAAAACCCCTTAGGGCTTAACCAGTTAAGGGAAGCTGCTAACAGACTATAGGAATTACAACGCTGTAAGTATAAGGTCTGAAATGTTGTTTTTACTTTACTTTTTATAGTATCAGTGGCGGTGAACCTGAGGAAGGAAAGGTAAGAGGATTAATGCTACTTGTAATTTAGCTAGCAAGCGTTCACCTGGCATGTTGTCTCTAATTTACAGTAACGTAGCTAATACAAAATAGTTTGAGCATTATTCAGAGATATGTATAGGGTAATTTAACACTTGGCGAGCGATTTGTGGCATTACTGTGGTGGCTAGTCTTTGAGGAGAACGTCACAGTTGTAATATTTTAGACTGCTCTCTGTTTTGACGCAGGACGCGCATGTGCTGCTGAGCTCTTAAAACCCACAATTTTCAATGACTTGCACCGCACAAAGGCAGTTTCTCGCTGTGCCTAGCAAAGCGCAAGCGGAGCACAGCACACTGCTTTGTGAGTTCCTGCGCACGCCACAAAGTTCAAGATAGTTCAACTTTGACCATGTTGCGCAGCGCAAATGTGCTAAATCTAGCGCCAGGCGCAACGCAAACTGCGTCCTGTCTGAAAGGCCCCTTAGACTCTAGTACAGGGGTGTCCAAACTATGGCCCGCGGGCCAACTGTGGCCTGTGATCCAGTTTTTATTGGCCCGCAGCGAATTTTGAAAATATAATTGAATATAGCCCGCACAAGAAGCTTAAGGTCAACAATGTTGCACTTCTCAGTTTCAACACTAGATGGAGCAAGCCACAAAAATGAAATTAGTCGAAGAAAAGCTTTTACTGCCAGTCACCAGAAATGGCAGCACCGAAGAAAAGTAAAATAGCGAGTGAATGTTGAAAATTTCAAACACAGTGGGAGAATGAGTATTTCTTCAAAGAAATCAATGGAAAGTGGGTCTGTTTGATTTGTAATGAAGATGTTGCTGTGATGAAAGAGTATAATGTCTGTTGGCACTATGAGACCAAACATCAGAGCTACACATCATACACCGATGCCGAACGAACACAGAAAGTCAAGCAAATGGCAGCTAGCCTGCAAGCTCAACAGACGTTTTTTTTTTTTTTTTTTCGTGCTAACAAAATACAGGAAAACACCACAACAGCAAGTTATGAAGTCGCTAAACTTAATGCCCAGCAGTAAGCCCAGTACAAAGGAATGGCCTCGTTGGTGTGTGCCAAGGTAAAAGAGAGCGGAGGTGAGACTGTTAGGATGCACTGTATAATCCACCAAGAAGCACTGTGTGCCAAGACTGTGCAGCTGGACGATGTGATGAACACTGTTGTATAAACTGTCTGCATAATTCGAGCTAGAGTACTGTACCACAGAGAATTTCAGGCTTTCCTATCTGATGTGGATGCTGAATACGGTGATGTACTCTACCACTCTGATGTGGGCTGGCTCAGCCGCGGTTCTGTACTGCAGCAGTTTTATTTGCTAAGATCAGAAATCGACCAGTTTTTAAAAGAGAAGGGCCAACCTCTTCATGAACTAACTGACCCTCTGTGGCTGGCCGACCTGGCATTTTTAGTTGACCTTACGCATCATCTGAATACACTGAACAAGAACTTACAAGGCAAAGAACAGCTGGTGCCACACCTGTATGCGCCCATTAAAGCCTTCTGCTTAAAGCTCCGTCTGTTTGAGACGCAACTACGAGGCTTTAACGTTGCACACTTCCCTACGCTGTCTGAAATCAAGTCTGCTTTTCCAAAGGCCGACCTTTCTGCTAAAAAGGAGAAATACGTGTCTGTGATTGCATCTCTCGTGACAGAATTCAACCAGCGTTTCAAAGATTTTTCTGTCACTGAAAAACAAATCAAGCTGTTTTTGACCCCCTTCCTGGTGGATGCAGAAGAAACAGAAGAGAGTCTGCAATTACAACTGATTGAAATGCAATGTGATGATTCTCTGAAGAGTCAACATCAGCTTCTCTCCCTCCCTGAATTCTATCAGAGTTTGGATAATGCCAAGTTTCCTCTGATGAGACGCAACGCAAAAAGAATGAGGAGGCTGTTCGGCTCAACATATATACTGTATGTGAACAAACATTTTCCCTATTAAATCAGAACAAAAGTAGACTGAGAACCAGAATGACCGATAGCCATCTCTGCAAAGTCCTTCGTGTCTCAACCACCAAACTTTCTCCTGACATGTCAGCCATCCTTCAATCCAAAGGACAGCATCACTGCTCCCACTGAGTGCAATGTTCTTCACATTATATGTGTTAGAAATACACACCGTATCTCCTAGTATGTGTTCTTAACGTATGTGTTTAATGCATGTTTTTGATTTATTGCATGTGAAGTAATTAAAAAGTTCAAAAAAGAAATTCACACAAAATATATGCGTCAATATGTCACCTCTAGTGTGTGGCCCCTTTGTTAATTTTTCAATATTTGGACCTCACTAAAAAAAGTTTGGACACCCCTGCTCTAGTAAGAGCAGACAAAATGGACTCTAGATGAACAATAAATGGTGCACAAAAGTAATTGTCATAGATAAACACTGCTCTCTGGACATATTGATACATTCTTGCTCTTTCAACATGGCAGAATAATTCACAGTTGCCATGGCTACCGTTGTGTTTACCAACGGTAGCAGCTACAGCTTCAAGTTAACCATCATTACCAAACAGCAGTGTACATCGTGATGGATGTTGTTTATAATTGCAACAGACTTCAGCCAAGCAAATCTAGACTGTCCACCCAGCATATAGTCAGAATGTTTTCACTGCACTATAATTTAAATAACATTTTCTCACATTACATTTTTTAAAATGTACTTAATCTTCTTTGAGTGAGTGTAATATGCTGAATTAGTTTGATTTGTTATTGTTAATATTACCTAGGTTGGATGCTGATTGAAGAACCATCTCAAGCTGCAAAAGTTTTACTCACTAAGGGAGCATGCATCTGGGAAACCTCTGAACATGAAGATAGATGTAAGGGACTCTGAGGAAGACAGGCAACATCAACTCCTCTCATTTTAGAAACAGCAAAAGGATTGGGCATGTCCACTACATGGTACCCTTGGAGGCTAAAAATATAAAATTGGATAATGTGAAAATTGCTTGTAAAATTACTATCACTCAGATGTGAAAATGTTTCAATGTTTTGTTATTTCTTCATTTCAGGTGATACTGCTGTGGGTGATAGAGTCATGCGATATTTTATGACAACAATAATAGCCAACTTTGTCCGGGAAGCCATTGTGTTTCAAAAACAAATGCTTGAACACGCAAAATGATAACCACAGCACATAAACAGCCAGAAGTAGAAAGGTCCGGTGCGTAACAGCTGTAGCGACTGTGCCTCGCAGTACAGCGTGCTCAGTGTTTATACTAACAACCTGCATTACGCACGTCAATAACTTGAGTTTGGATTGATCGAATTGCACAAATGACCCCTCCTTTTTCATCCTTAGAGCCAGCAGAATAAAGTCTACACGTCTTTCACGTCAATCCAACCAAGTGCGTTCACTTCCTGCATTTTTCTGATTCAACTGCTTGTAGTTTTAACTGTGTTGGTTTATATCAGCTTTTAGCCAAGAGTCTAATGTTTCAGAGGATACCACACATGTCTATGTTTGAGCAATACACATAAAAAAAAGAACCTGGAGCTTCCCTCGTTTCCGGGGTCGGGGTGGGGGTACATAAGAAATAAAGAAAAACATAATTAGTCATGTTGTTAAAGCTGATTAAACGCCACTGCTTAAGCTTTAAAATCAACATTTTAACAAGAAAATGCTGAGACAAGTGAGATCTTTCACCTCAGCAGGAACCACCATGGTGCCTTGCTTTGTATATAGTCCAGAGTTGCAACAGCAACTGATTCTTTTCAATTCTAAGACCATGGGAATTCCAACCATCTTTAAAAGAGTCGAGATTTTGTAGGATTTGTGGGAAAAAGCAGCGCTGTAGAGCATAAAGGTGGACTTCACTATCTGGGTCAAATGTTTCCTGACTTCCCAAAGCGAAAACCTGATAGAAGAGGTCTAAGGCATGCTTGTAAACATCATCTTTATTCTGTGATAAAGATTACATTAACGAAGTTAATTGATGTTATGTATATCTTAAAGATTTTAAAACTTGTCCAATAGGAATTGTATTTATCGCGGATTGTAAAAGCTTCTGCCTGTGATGTGAGAGTTCCTTCCAGCTCCTTTGTTCATGATCATAAATTCCGCTACCTTTATGTTTTCCCCTCTTTTATCTGACCGTATTCTACATGGTGTTCAATGGCTGCATCAGAATCCTACCTACGTTATATTAATAATAACAATAATAAAACAAACAAACTAATTCAGCATATTACACTCACTCAAAGAAGATAAACTACATTTTAAAAATGTAATGTGAGAAAATTCTAATTAAATTATAGTGCAGTGAAAAAATTCTGACTAAATGTTGGGAGGACAGTCTTTAGATTTGCCTGGCTGAAGTCTCTTGCAATTATAAAAAATATCCATCACGATGTGTGCTCAGTTGTTTGCTAATGATGGTTAGCTGAAGCCGTAGCTGCTACTGCTGGTAAACACAACGGTAGCCGTGGCAACTGTGATTTATTACGGCATATTGAAAGAGCGAGAATGTATCAATATGTCCAGAGAGCAGTGTTTATGACATTTACGTTTGTGCACCATTTATTGTTCATCTAGAGTCCATTTCATCTGATCTTACTAGTCTAAGGGGCCTTTCAGACAGGACGCAGTTTGCGCTGCGCCTGGTGCTAGATTCAGTGCATTTGCATCCTGCTATCAGAACTGAGAGTGGTCTAAAAAATTACAACTGTGACGTTCTCCTCTAGGACTAGCCACCACAGTAATGCCATAAACTGCTTGCCAAGGGTTAATTTACCTTATACTTATCTCTGAATATTGCTCAAACCATTTTGTACTAGCTAAGTTACCGTAAATTTGAGAGGCAACATGCCAGTAGAAAGCTTGCTAGCTAACTTACAAGTAGCATTACTCCTCTAACCTTCCTCGGGTTCACCACCACTGATACTGTAAAAAGTAAAGTAAAAATAACATTTCAGACCTTATACTTGCACCATTGTAATTCCTCCAGTCTGTTAGCAGCTTTCCTTAAAGGGTCTGACTCTGAGCCTCTGCCTGTCGGGTTCGCCATTAATTTTTAGTGGGGAAAAGCAAAAAACATTGGCGCTACCCAGACTAATTTGACCAAGCAATAGGCAGAGGTTGACCCCTGAAGACACGGTCCCTCCTTATTTGCATAATGAGGCAGAAATGCATACAGAAATTTAAAAAGGAGAGACAGAAATAAACAGCATGGAAGAAATAATTAGAGTAAAATATTATAAAGGAAAAAATAAACAGACAGAAAATATTAAAACATCCACATAAATAAATAAATAAAAAATATGTAATTAATAAAGTTGACAAGTATAATGAATAATACAAAATAAGGTAATTATTACAAAGGTGAATAAATAAAGAAGCTAATTAAGAGATATACATTTATGTCTCATCGTATTTAATTACTGCCTACATTTATTTATTTATTTTATGTTTTTGTGCATTTAATTGTATGCTTATTTATTTATTGAGCATTTATTTATTTCTGTATTTATTTTTAAATTTATCAGTTGGTCCTCCAAAGTCGGTGAGCCAGCTTTATGACTATCCTGGCTTTTCACACCCCTAAAAATATCTCTCACCAAGTGTGCGGATCAAAGAGGGCAGCAGCTGAGCTATGAATACCCCTCCGGTATTTAACCTAAAGCCTTCCCTCAGCACAGGGCGCAGGCAGGGGGAGGAGCAAAGGGCCCACCGCATCCAGAGTGCACAAGAGGAAACCTGACCCTGCTTTGAAATACGCGCATTGAAGGCGAGCTGATTGTAAAATCAATGCAACCCCCTCCAGAGAAGGGCCATTTGGACAAGCGGAGCACAACGCCGATAAAAGAACGTCGTAGATTTGATTAAAAAAAAAAGACAAAAAACTCCTACCATCAAATTCCTGATGCTGTGGTACTTGTGTTTAGAGTAGGTAGTTTGAAGAGTAATTCGAGGTGAGGGGCATCTGGTAAAAGTTTTTGTTTCGTACTCAACTGTCTTAGGCTGCAAAGCGACAGATCGTCAAACTCTGTTTTCCTTTAAAATTGATGAGCAGGGGGATTTTCCGTGTAAATAGAACTAGTTCTATGTATAGAATGGAAGATGAGCGACAATGTAAAGTACTTGATAAACCTGGTGAGAAGAGGATAAATCAAACAGAACAGCAGCGACTTTCAAAACAGCCACTATGGAGCAGATGGAAAAATATGTCCGGGATAATAGTCTGCGTCTCCATGTGTGTTCTTTGCCTTGGACTTTGCTTTTTTGTGATCATGCGCACCTTGGAGTTGCAGTCCAGGTTACAGAGTCTGGAGCAGCAACAGGACGCCAAGTTCTCTGCCTGGATGATGACTTTGGAGCAGGTGGAGTCCTTTATTATGGGTCGGGTGGACCAGCTATTGGCTGAGGTAAATCTATATCTATCTATCTATCTATCTATCTATCTATCTATCTATCTATCTATCTATCTATCTATCTATCTATCTATCTATCTATCTATCTATCTATCTATCTATCTATCTATCTATCTATCTATCTATCTGCTCAACTAGCAAATATTACTACTTTACAAATTAAAAATTTACAAAAAAAAAAAAAAACAACTTTAAGGGCAAACAATATTTACTGTGCCACAACAGTAATGTATTGCTTGTGCAATCTGTCCCTCACCTAGTGGTGGATCTAGAAAATTTTATATGCGAGGGCAAAGGAAGCGCAATAGGTCTATGCCAACATCATTTTCCTCATCTTCACTCATTTCTTCTCCTGTTGCATTTTCAGTGGTCTCCTTCACCTGTGGCCCTCCTGGTCTCTGTATCATTCTTTCCTGATCAAATCTCAGTCTCATCTTCATCCTCATCTCTCACTTTTTTGCCAAAGAAATTGGAAATGTCTCTACTTTTAAATCTCCTTTTCATTGTGATCTGCAAAGTACAAGCATCAAGATTTGGAAAAATTTGCTCACTTCTTACCACAAGAAGTCTATAACAATATGAAACCAGAAATGATCCCATTGACACAGGTCACACCAGCAGTGTGAGAAATGTTATTCTCATTGCAGCAGGGGCGGAGCTAGACTTTTATCATTTGGGGGGCCAGAGGGGGGCCAAAGCAATCTCAGGTGGTCCATAGACTGAGAATGAATTTGTTTCTATGTACAATGTAACAAAATAAATAAACAAAATGTTAAACACAGCTTGGCATCAACGTTTGAACAATGACACCATTGTGACATGAATAAAAATGAAGCCTTACTCAGAGTCACACACAGTTCACACTTAATGAGACACTTAATAAAAACAAGGCATAAATTTTACAGCAAACAATTAGACCCCAATCTGATATGAACATAGTGCAGCTTTTAATGTGACCAAAGGTATTGTCTGGCTGCCAAACTATCACTGGTCTAAGTAAAAGTAGTGAAGAGCTTAGTCATGAACGCAGACACAATCTTAGCGCTAAACTACTTTACGCTGGATTAGAAAAGCATTATCTGTCGGTTGTGGTGAGAAGTGGCAAAATGTTTTACAAAGTTGTCCTTGTTGAGGGCACGTGCCCTCCTTGACTCAACACTGAGAGGTCTAAGATGACTTAACCTGTCATCAGCCATTGTTGTCCTGAGGTGAGTTTTAAAGATATTTTTCGGCACTAGGTGCCTTTATTTATTTTTTACAGTAGGCAAACAGGAAAGAGGGGTACAGACAGGGGGAGACATTCGGCAAAAACATCCCCGGGTTCGGGACTTGAACCCAGGATGGCCGCTTTGAGGACTGTACCCTCTGTATATGGTCGCGTGCTTAACCCCTACACCATCAGCACCACACCCTCCTGAGGTGAGTTTTAATCAGCTTTAAAGCAGAGAAGCTTCTCTAACAGGAAGCAGCGCTGATTGGAGTAACAACCGCAGTCTTGCAAAGCCTGAACGTCTCATTAAAAACTTAATTGTACAGTTCATTTTGTACGGTAAAATCGAGCAAAGTATATGTCTAATCCACTTTTCATTCTCCTATCAAGGAGCTGCTTTGTTTGGGGAACCTCATGTTTGAGGTCACCTAAATCGGACTCAAAGGTCTGTGCAAAGGCAAACAGAGGCTCCTAATTTTAAAAAGCTGCACTCTATGGGTTCAGAGACTGCACACCTAGCATGATCTCATGACTTTTCTTTAAAAAAACACCTCTTCTACTCAGTTATTAGACAGTCAATCACCTGACTATAGAGTGAAATGGGGAAGTCCCTCATCATCACAGTTTCTCTGCCCTATATTGTTCATCACCATTGAGTCAAGAAATCTTGAGCTTATTCTAGGATGTCTTTTGTTTGTTTGTACACTGATTTTGCTCAGCAAGCTCCTTAACCTCTTTCCATACTTCACCAAAGTATTTCACATTTCTTTAGTCCTGGAAAGTGTTTTGAAGGGTACCTACTAGATCCATATCCCTAGCTAGATAAAGAGTGCTGGACTGGAGCATATCACAAAAACATTTGGCATCACCAAGCACTTTATAAAAGGTAACCAAACGCCCTATGAATTGTAGATCTATTTGACAACGAAGACCCATTGCCTCTACTGATCTTTCACCATGTGCAAGCATCTGCAACAGTCTCAGAACTGCTGGAAGTCTGTCTCTCTGATTATGGGATGCATGCGCACCTTGTGTCTTTGAGTGCCTGTAGCTCCCTTGGTTGCTGCATTGGATACAGGTCTTTCTGTGTAACAAGCCACTTTAAAATGCACATAAGAGCCTGACAAAAAGTTATACAGCTGCTGCAGATGTGCAAAAAAGTCAACAACCTCAGGGACTGCTTTTGCAGCATCAACAAGAACTAAATTTAAGCAATGTGCATTACATTGAACATAAAATACAAATCTGGCATTGCTTTGAATTCGTGCAGATACACCAGAATGCTTCCCACTCATGACGGATGCACCGTCATAACCTTGACCTACGAGATTATTTCAGTAGTCCAGACCATTTTCTCTGGACAATTAACGATCATTGCACTGAAACCTGCTGCATTAAAACTTTCAAATGCCTGGTGGCATAGAAAGCTTTCATGGATGGCACCATTGTCATTATACCGTACGACCAAAGACATTTGTTCCTTCTTTTGCAAGTCTTTTGTTTCATCTGCAATAACACTGAACACTTCACTCTCTTTCACTTCTTTTATGATTTCGGCCTGCACCCTCTCAGCTAAGACCTGAAGAATTTCACTTTGGATTTGATGACTTGTGTATTTTGCATTGCTATATGCAGTCAGCCTTTTCTCAATAAAATCATCATGCTTCTCTATTTTATCCAAAATGGCCAAGACGTTCCCTTTATTATTGGAATCCTCAGACTGTCGATGAGCCCTTTCAGCAATATTTCGAGTTGCAGTCAAAAGAAGTACATTTGCTCTTGTTTTGACATAATAGCGTTTTTTCCCACTTCCTTTTGCCGGTTTGCATTTATAGAATCTAGCATCGTTTTGTTTACCTCATTAGCCGTTTTATATTGACTCCATCCATACATTGCATTTATATGGAGCTCTGACTTGGAGTGAAGATTAAACCCTGACTCCTTGGATAATGCCTTTCTTTTCCAGTTATAGAAGCCTTACTGTGGGGCCAAGGCACTTTTTGGTGCATTAGGCAACAAAAAATGCCTACAGGCAAAGCAGTACGAGGAGACTTTAATTATTGAATATTCAAGCCAAGAATTGTCTTTGTACCAGGAGCTGTTAAATGACCACTTCCGTGTTCCATTCATAGTTCTGGGGAACTTTGTAGAACATGGTTGAACAATACCCTCCTTTTTTGACCTTGAAATATCTGGAATAAAAATATAATGATCATGTAAGTAAATTAAAATCATGGTTTGATAGCAATAAATTTGCTTTAAATCTGAACAAAAGAAATGTTATTTTCAACTGTGGATCAAATATGGAGCTAAATAAGGTAGTACATAAAAGCAAATTTCTTGGTATTATTGTTGATCACAAATTTAACTGGAAACCTCACATCAAATATGTTCAAAATAAACTATCAAAAAGCATTTCTGTACTGAAAAAAGTCAAACATGTATTAGATCATAAAGCTTTTCAGATTCTGTACTGTTTCTTAGTTTTACCATATTTCAGTTACTGTTCAGAGAATTAGAGAAATAATTATAAAACCTCAATCAATTCATTAATCATACTTCAGAATAAAGGATTAAGGATAATTAACATGGCTGGGTACCTAGATCACACCAATCAGATACTTATACAAACAGATGTATTTAAAATCATAGATACAGTTCAACAATAAACAGCACTAATTATGTTCAAAGATTAAAATAACCAGCTACCTGAAAAACTGTTAAAGAAAAAGGAAGGATATCATGAGTTAAGAGGTTTAAATCAGCATCAAACAAGCTTTGGAATATTCCAAATGTGGAGCTCAAGCAATGTCCAAGCATTAAACAGTATAAAAAGAGGATTATAAATGGATATCACACTTAAAACTATTGCTATTGTAATTATTGATGTTGTTGTTCCTGCTTTTATTGGTAGAAATATTGTTGCTTGTATGTAAATAGAATGCATAATAGATTTGTACATTTATCAATAATATTGATAGGACATGTATAAGGTGTAATCCATTATCCTAATGCAACCAGTATTAGATCAATGTGTAGAAGAGTGTCTGGTAAAGGTGTGGGTCACTATAATTTTATATTTCTCTCCACCCCTTGAATATGTAACTCAAAAATGTTGTACTTATCAACATTTATTTTTCTTTTCGTGTTCTAGTTTTCCCCTTCTATTCTTTTTTTTAACATTCTGTATATGCATACTATGTTTTGAAAAAAGACCTATGTGGAAAAAGCAGGTATAGAACAGTGATGGATGGATTTATTCAAAAAAAAAATTATGACAAATAAATAAATGTAAATACAGACAGCAGGCAGCTAACTAGCAGGTTTCAGTTAAGTAGAATTAGCACTGTGTCCTTTCAGAGGAGCAAAATTAGTACTGGGCACAGCTGGGAAGAGGTCAGGGGTATCTCCTGGGACTGGCTCTTCTGGCTCACCATCATCCTGGTCAGAGGCAGAGGCCTCTGTGGCTTCAGGCTCCCTCGATAGAACTACATTAAATAAATATAATAAGTCAGTCAGTCATTTTCTACCGCTTATTGCATAGTGGGTCGCGGGGAAGCTGGCGCCTATCCAGCAGTCTATGGGTGAGAGGTGGGGTACACCCTGGACAGGTTGCCAGTCCATCACAGGGCAACACACAAACAACCATGCACACACTCATTCATACACAAACAACCATGCACACACTCATTCATACACCTAAGGGCAATTTAGAGTGACCAATTAACCTAACAGGGATGTCTTTGGACTGTGGGAGGATGCTGGAGTACCCAGTGAGAACCCACACATGCACGGGGAGAACATGCAAACTCCATACAGAAAGACGCCGGCCGGGAATCAAACCCAGGACCTTCTTGCTGCAAAGCAACTGCGCCACCGTGCAGCAAAAAAATAAAAAATAATAAATAAAAATGCAACCACAATTTTATCAAAAACAACACACGTTAGCAGCAAACAACATTTCAAAATAATGGAAAACTTGAGGTAACTACTGAACTGGGTAGTGACTGTTTCTGTAGATACTCTGACCTGGTGATGGTTGGCTGGCTTGTGTCTGACATTCCCTTTACTGACTGATCCCAGGATGGGAGCAATCAGCGGTGCTGATACCAGAATGGAAATCTATTTGCTTTGTGCCTGATTTGCTTCTTTTTAAATAGAAGTTGTGGGGTGTGGCGCTGATAGTGTAGGGGTTAAGCGCACGACCATGTGCAGAGGCTACAGTTCTCAAGGCGGCTGTCCCGGGTTCGAGTCCCAGACCCAGCAACATTTGCCGGGTGTCTCCCCCTCTCTCTACCACTCTTTCCTGTCTGCCTACTGTCAAAACATACATAAATAAAGGCCACTAGTGCCAAAAAAATATATTTAAATAGAAGTGTATCCTCTCTCCCTGCCTTTTATTACTTAACTGACCCTATGAAAAAAAAGCATGTCATATCACTCCAAATACTACTTACACAATGTTATCAATTCCCTCTTCTTACCTCAAAAAGTTATGGCAAACAGACTGTACCTGTAAATTGAGTACTCAAACTGTTAGTAAGCAAAGTTTATTTGCATGGAATACCTAGAAAGAGCTTGTACTCGTACTCGTCGTCTTCCGCTTTATCTGGGACCGGGTCGCGGGGGCAGCAGACTCAGCAGAGACACCGAGACATCCCTCTCCCTAAACACCTCCTCCAGCTCCTCCGGGGGGAGCCCAAGACGTTCGCAGCCCACCCGAGAGACATAGTCCCTCCAGCGTGTGCTGGGCTGTCCCCTGGGCCTCCTCCCGGTGGGACGTGCCTGGAACACCTCCCGAGGAAGGCATCCGGTATAGATGCCCGAGCCACCTCAACTGGCTCCTCTCGATGTGGAGGAGCAGCGGCTATACTCTGAGCCCCTCCCGGATGGCCGAGCTCCTCACCCTATCTCTAAGGGAGCGCCCTGCCACCCTACGGAGGAAGCTCATTTCAGTCGCTTGTATCCAGGATCTTGTTCTTTCGGCCATGACCCAAAGTTCATGGCCATAGGTGAGGGTAGGAATGTAGACAGACCGGTAAATCGAGAGCTTCGCTTTTCGGCTCAGCGCTCTCTTCACCACAACGGAGTGGCACAGCGTCCCCATTACTGCAGCAGCCGCACTGATCCGTCTGTCGATCTCCCGCTCCATTCTTCCCTCACTAGTGAACAAGACCCCAAGATGCTTGAACTCCACCACTTGAGGCAGGAACTCCCCTCCAACCTGAAGAGGACAACCATCCTTTTCCGGTCGAGAACCATGACCTCGGGCTTGGAGGAGCTGATCTTCATCCCAGTCGCTTAACACGGATGCTGTAGGTCTTGGCTAGTGGGGGCCAGCAGAACCACGTCATCTCCAAAAAGAAGAGACGAAATCAGACCCCCTCTGGCCCTTGGCTGCGCCTAAAAATCCTGTCCATAAAAGTTATGAACAGGACCGGTGACAAAGGGCAGCCCTGCCGGAGTCCAACATGCAACAGCAACAGGTCCAACTTAGTCCTGGCAAGGCAGACCAAACTCCTGCTCCGCTTGTACAGAGACCAGACGGCCCCTAATAAAGGGCTCCCGACTCATTACTCCTGGAGCACCCCCCACAGGGCATCACGAAGGACACAATCGAATGCCTTCTCCAGGTCCACAAAACAGATGTGGACTGGTTCGGCAAACTCCCATGAACCCTTGAGTACCCTGTAGAGGGTATAGAGCTGGTCCAGTGTTCCACGGCCGGGACGAAAACCACACTGCTCCTCCTGAAGCCGAGGTTTGACTATCGGCCGGACTCTCCATTTTAATACCCTGGCGTAGGTCTTACCAGGGAGGCTGAGGAGTGTGATCCCCCGTAGTTGGAACACACCCTCCGGTCAGCCTTCTTATGAGGGGGGAGCACCACCCCAGTCTGCCAGTCCAGGGGCACTGCTAATTAGCACAAAATGCCTTCGACAAAACTTTACAGAAATTGGCTGTTTTGGAGATGAAAATCCATCGACTACAAGTGAATGTGGAGGTGAATATGGGGTACAGCGATGATTCAACTCTGCCTGTGATCCCAAACAGTGACAGCAAGCTCAACGACTCAGCCGGCAAACAGAACACCGCGAATAAACCTACCGGCAGACACCCCTGGCATATTTTAGGCATATGTCCAAAAAAATCAAGGTAGACGACTTACTGGAAGATCTCAGAATTGCCCCCGTTTCCCCTGGGAAAAGGAGACTTTGACAGCGAGCTGCTGTCACAACAACTGATAGGAGTGAGACAGCTGGAAATAATGGAATTCCCCTCCAAAACAGATTTGCCCAACTACAGAATGAAAACCA